>PVLC010002235.1:0-119285 GCA_004027655.1 Graphiurus murinus | reverse complement strand
GAGGAGAGGAGAGGAAAGGAGAGGAGAGGAGAGGAGAGGAGAGAAGAGGAGAGGAGAGGAGAGAGAATGCAAGCAGAGGGAGAAGGAACTGTATATATAATCTCCAAGTCTGCACCTGCATACTCAGGGACCTTCCTCAGCCACACCCTACTGGCCTACAGAGTATCGCCCAGGTAAATCCATTACAATGGGTTTATCCACTTCTGGGATTACAACCCTCATGACTCAATTACTTCAACTCCAAGCATTAATGAATGAGCTCTTGAAAGGCCATTATATATCTACCTATAACAATTCCCATAATCAGAAGTGGTGTTTGGCTGTTGTTCTGCCTTGTTGTTTCTGATCCCACATGTTCTGCTTCACATTTGATGCTCCACTGAGACTATTTCAGCTCATCCTTAGGATAACTAGGGAGAAGTGAAGAGCTGCCCTGTGACAGCTAAGCATAAAACAGAACTCATTGAAACACAGAAATGTGTGTTAATTCAACTGCACACTTCTTGGAAAATGGGGAGAAACACAGAAATAAAACTGTTAGCACATCTTGGTATTTAGAGGTAAGATAATGTTATCGCGAACAATGGACTTAGAATCATTAGAACGCAGGGATATTTTCTCACAAGCTTCTTCTCTCCACCCGTTACTTGATCTTCAACTTTGTATTATATGACAAGGTAATATTTTTATGAACAACGCAAGTGTCTGTGATCAGCCTTCCTATGAAATTAGTTTTGTCCCAAATGCCTGTTATTCCAGTTGTTAAATTACTTCACGTCATGCTTCAAGGTTTATATAGTATACAACAATCAAGCAGGAACAACACTTTGCATAGCATTAAATGCCAAATATTCTCTGACACTCCAGTAAGTGAACGACAGCCAAAAAAATATGTTTGCTAAGGTTCCTTGCTGTCCTGATTGCCAAGTGAGCCCAGCTTGAGAGATATTGGCTTGCCAAGCGTCTGTAGTACATTAATATTGTTATTATTCTCTGTGAGTGAAGTATATAATGCCATTTTCTCTAAAAGTATTATTGATAATGAGGATTACCACTACAATTTGTATAATTATTGCAGCACCAATAACTGAGTCCCCGTCATCAAATATTTATGTAACTATGCTGGCTCTTTTAGCAAGGCTGATTTTCAAGGTGTTTGATGAACTATTTCATAGGATCTTTGCTATCTAGCTGAATACTAAATTCAGACAAAGGTTTCTTAAGCACTCAGGAGTGAAAAAAAAAAAAAAAACTGTGCCACTTTATAAAATTTTACTCATAGGTCAATGAACATATCTACTTGCAGGTATACCAGAGGGCATCTACCTGGATGAGAGGGTACCTTGCTACTTTGTTTGCTAATTGTCCTATTTTCTCTACTCAACTAGGATACTTCTTACACTCCTTTGCATCCAGATATGTGTCAGATAAGAAAGATAGGGTGTTTTCTAGTCAACCAAAAAGGAAAGTAAGGGAGAAGACATCACAAAACTAATGGATCGCTCAGATGGAAACAATTTTTTTTCTCCTCTGTTACCAAAAAGGACATATAAAAAGCTTCTTGGAACTTTGGTGTTCTATCTTTCAGCCATATTGGACCATGGAGATTAGACTTTGTCTCACGCTACAACATTATAAGTAGCTTTGCTATTGGTAGATTTGTTTTTCTGGAGATTCTGGATAGGTGGAGAAGGGAGATGAAGACTTCTCAGAAGAGAATTATGTGGATGTGTCATATTGTGGGTATTTGAGAAGGGATGCAATAGAAAAGACCGGAGTCAAACTAAGAAACAATTCTAATCTTGCTGGATTAATAGAAGAACCACATTATCATCACATAACATAAAGTGAGGGTCTAATGCAAATTTCTCTTTAGGAGAATAATGTTTAAAGTCCTAGAAGTATTTACTTAAGAAAGGGCAATAGGGTTATGTGCATTCTTAGCGTTAAATTAAAACAGTGTCTGGCATGGTATTAAAAAGTCTCCCACCACCACTGTACCATGAATGCAATGGACCATTAGCCTTCATTAGCAAATCAGGGCCTGGGCTAACCCTGCTTTCTGTCTGATTATAAAGACTATGATACAGTCCATGCCACTTAATCTGGACCCAGGTAATAAGCACATCTTAATTAAGATGCCCCGCTGGGAACCAATTTAATGCAATATATATAATAGGATTTCAATTCTGCTTTGGTGTCTTTGTGCTAGATAATAGGAGTGGCTGGAGAAGCTTTATGTCACTAATTTCACAAACTGAATACAATCGCAGTGTCTCAGCATGAGTATTTTGAAAGCTCAGAGGAGAAAAAAAAATGAAATAACATCAACTATTTTAGAATGGTGTTTAGGGAACAGCTCTTAAACTCCTTCTCATCAGTGTCTCATTTTTAGAGGCTGTGTTTAAGTACACTGATAATAGCATCACTTGATCTCTTCTTTCTTTGTGTAGGGGCTGAGCAGGCTGCTCAATATTTCTTGAATTAAAAAAGGTTGCTTTATCCCAAAACCCTTTTTTTTTGATAGGTTCTAAGGAAAAAGGAGTTCCACATGGTATACTACATTTGAAGAACAATAAAGTTGGTAATGAGAAAGTATTTGATAAAATTAGGGTGCTGGACAATTCACAATAGCAAAATTATGGAACCAATCCAGGTGCCTGTCAACATATGAATCAATTTTTTAAAATGTGGGTACACACACAATGGAATTCTACTCAGCCATAAAGAAGAACAAAATTATGCTGTTTGCAGAAAAAATGGGTGGAATTGGAGAATATTATGCTGAGATTAGTCAGTCTCAGAAAGTCAAGGGTGGAATGTTTTCTCTCATCTGTGGAAGCTAGAGAGAATATAGAAAACATAAAGGACTTTAATGCAGGGAGAGAGCTGTAACTTCGTTGAATGAAATTAGGGCTGGGAGTTAGGGAGGGAAAGAGGGAAGATTGGGAAGAAAATCATTCAAATAATACTATGTCAATATTGAGGCTCTTATTACCAACCTTGGTAACTCATGTGGGGAGGAGGAGGGGGGAAAGGTAGGGTGGGATGTGGAGGGAAACACACAAAGAGCTGTGAGCATGAATGCTTTTTAACAAATTGAACCTCACTATGATATATAATTGCAATGAACCAATAAAATAAAATTAATGTGTTGTATATATATTTATGTATAATGCCATGTTTTTTTATTTTTATGACAACGAAATTATTTCATTTGACCAGAACAATGACAACCATCTGCTTATTTATCTATCCATCCATCTAAACAATCAATTATCCACTCATCTATTTATCTATCATCCATTAATTAATGTTGATCTGAAGAGCATTCCGATGAGGTGGGGTTGCTGGAGGAGTTGATGCACAATCCAAAATGTGGATGTGGATGTTTCATGACCATAAATGCCTAAGAGGTGGGCCAGGACAGTGTGAAGAGACCAGAAAGCAATTCCAACTAGAATTTTATGTAAAATATATATGTGTGTATATATATATATGTATGTATTTTAAATTCTCTCTTCCTCAAGTCAGTTTTCATCTAGGACAGATATCTATATCTTACAAGGTACCATATTTTGTTGACAGAATAAAATATTTCTAAGGGATTCTGTTCTTTATTATATTTTTCTAACATGCTTTGATATACACATGTATACATTTATATGTAAATACATTGCATATGTGATATATTATGTGTGCATATGTGTGTGTGTGTGTGTGTAGCTTTCTCCTCTGCTTTTTGCTCTTGCTGCCACTCCCCCCACTCTTATATCCCAGAATCTTGCAGTTTGTCTTCTTTTTTGGTAGGGAAATTGTTGAAGAGCAATGCCTGGTATCTTTTACATAACTCACTGAACTGTGACCCTCACATGAGTGAAGGCCTGGTATACAAACTAAGAAAGCTCCTTCCTCAGGGGTTTACATATTGATGCGTTTTAAGGGGTAAAAGATAGAGGCCTCAAATATATAACCTTATTCATTTCATTTTATTTCATAAAGATGTTCAGAAAGCTCACAGCAGTAAACCATAACAGATGCAAACCTCGATCTCAATCACATCACATTCTTGGGACTCATGGCAGGTGAGTTAAATGGCCTGGTTTAATTTAATTAGCTATTTCACAATCAATTGCATTTATCTGACTATCTAACAACCTTTAACAGAATATCTCCTAGTTTTATCATATATGTAAAATGATTTGTATACTTTAAAGTGAACCAGTTAATTCTGATTCCTTATCTTAAATTCTATAGGTTTTCTTAGGCCAGTTAGCAAATATAACTAATTTATGTTCGAAATTCTGTTAATGAAGACTATCTTTCATAAACTAAACAATCGCTAGGAAGTTGTATTTTGCAAGCAAAATGTAAGAAAGATATTAGTTTGTCTAATGGAATTTCTTTCAAAGAAATCCCTGCTACCACAAGGATCTAAAAACTACATATAATAATTGTCCATGTTAATATAGTATTCAAATCTTTGAAATCACGTAGCGTGCTTTTTTGTGTGTGGTCCTGGGGATAGAACTCAGGATCACTCCACCGCCAAGCTACATTCTCAGCCCTATTTTATTTTTGCTTTGAAACAGGGTTTTGCTAGTTTGTTGAGGTTGTCCTCACACCTGTGATCCTCCTATCTCTGCCTCACCAAGGACTAGGATTACAGACCCAAACCACCATGACTGGCTATGTAATGCACTTTTTATCTATTCATCCCAATGACCCATTTCTGGGGCACAACTTTGCTTTCCTTTTATAGAAACATCTTGAAATTCACAAAAGTTGGCAATGAACAAGTCACTTAAACAGTTCATATAAATATGTGATTTCAAGTGACAAAACTGCAACTGACAAAACAAATACTCCTACATTTATAAAGTTTTAACAAATGGCCCTTAAATGTCTACATCTATGGACTCCCCCCCCCAAAAAAAAAAAAGAGAGAGAGAGATGAAAATTATGCAGAATGGTAGCATCACTAAAGCTCTTTCATTTAAATTGCTATGCTCTGTTGATAATAGCTATCTCTATTATCTCCTTTAAACTGATGGAAGATTGAAGAGGCTAAGCAACTTGCCCACTGTGATTGAGTCTCAGGGTTTGTGTACAGTCCTAGCCAGTAAGACTCTTGAGCACATACCTCTCCCACCAATGTTGTGCCTGTTGATAAAGTGCTAGGTTTTATTGTCTCATGTCTGAGTGCCATCTCAGTTCTACGTTTTATCCTAAATTTGAAAATCATGTAGTCTTTCTCCGGATCTTGCTTAGGAATTTGCTATTCCATCATTCTCTGCACAAAAACATAAAGACTTTTTTATGGAACTAGAGTTTCTGTTTATTATCATACCATAGCTCTTTGGTTTGCTAAATTGTTCCCAAGTTGTATGTTTATCTTTGTAGTGATTGCTGGTAGTAACCAGAACAACAACACTATTCACAGTTAGTGTAAGGATAAAAAAGGGTTAATTTGAAAGCCAAGCATGGTAGTGCAAGCTTGTAATCCCAGCACTTGGGAGGTTGAGACTGGAGGATCCGAGTTCAAGGCCAGCCTCAGCTACTTAGTGAGGCTCTCTGCAACTTACTGAGACCCTGTTTCAAAATAAAGAATAAAAAATAGGACTGGGGGGCATAACTCAGAGGTAGACTGACCCTGGGTTCAATCACCATTACTGCAAAAATAAGTAAAGGGTTAATTGAAAACAATATGAATCTCCTTCTCTCTCGCTCTCTCTCTCGCTCTCTTCTCCCTAAACACCTGCAACCTGAAATACCCCTTCTGCTTTCAGTGCCTCGGGCTTCCTTTGGCTGAATAAGGACAGCATGGCTGCTCTATTTCTGACTTTTCTCCTTCAAGTGACCACATTGTCTGCTTCAGTTCCTAACTTAAATTATTAAGAGAGTCTATATCTATTTGTGATTTTGTGTTCCATTCCATTGATCTTTGTTTTTATCCCACCATCATCAATTCCCTAGTCATAACTAATGTGTATTCATAATACTTCTTGAAATAGGGTTGACTGATTTCCTGCCAGTTTATTATTCCTTTTTGAAACTCTTTTAGGTATTCTGGATACTTTGCCTTTTCATATACATTTTAGAATAATATTGTCTATGCCCACAAAAATAAACTGAGAGTTTAATATGAACTTTCTTAAATCAGCGTCTCTATTTGGGGAGAATTAACAGATTTACTATTAACTATGTTGTTTCTTCCAATCGATGAACATAGTATGTCTCTTCACTTATTTAGATTTTCTTTGATTTCTTTCATGAATATTGTGTAGATTTCATTTAAAAAGAGGAAATAGATTGGCATGCATCCTAAGAACAAAGGGAAAAAAAAGAAACATTCGTTAAGATAAATACCTTTTTTTCTTAGCTTTGCTCATGTAGTTGTCTCTATGACTCCATCACTTATGACTAATGTTAATAGAGGGTGTGCAAAGAGGACCAGGCGATTTTTAGGACCTCTTGGGACCAAATCTCTAGTAGATGTTGTATGTTGCTGACCATTTCAAAGCAGAATGGAAATGGCCAGCCACCCTCCCTCACCTGACCACCTCCCAAAAAGTGTTAACAAGCTTTTCTCTTTTATTAGGTTCCAAGAGATTATAGTGAAAAGAAGAAGCTAGCATCTCAGACACATGTGTTAGTTTTCCAGAATAGCAAATAAGATCACTATCTCTTAGGATATTTTGCATATTTTATAGACTTTGGCCTTCACTTCTGAAGATTACAGCTTATTGCAACATTTTAGGGAGTCATAAAGTTGTGAAAAATTTCTGGGATCTGATGCCTGTTGAGTCAATCTTGCTATTTCCCAACGTTCTACAAAAGCTGATTTGTTAACCATTCTAAATCATAAACATTGAGCAATTCAGATCAAATATTAGTCATCTTATCAGTGCAAACCACTTGATAGCATGGCATGAACAATTACTTTAGACTTTAAGCAGTTACATAATGTGTGGAGTATGCTTATTATTCAATAATATTTGATTAAAAAGATAAAATAACTGGTAAAATTCTCTGAACTTCTAATGATGGTGAAACCTCTTCCACTCCCTGGTCTCCTCACCCCCTGTTCACCATCTTTGATCAATGCTCATTTCCCTCCAGGAAGGGTTTGCATGATAACTAAAGTTTCACATGACCTTATATCTTTACCTTTTGAAAGCTACAAAACCTTGGCTTGCTCAAGAGGCCATTCAGGAAATGTAGGACATTATATCAAGTGAAACAAGCTAGAAATAGTAAGACAAATGCCACATGTATTCACTTATATGTGAAAGATTTTTAAAAAATAATCTCACAGAAACAGAGCGTAAAATAGTGATTATTAGAGGATCATAAGGGTACGGATAGGGTGGGGGATTCAATAACAGGTACAAACATAGAATGAGAAAAATCTAATTTTCTCTAGTGTAGCAGGGTTACTACAGTTTACAATAATTTATTATATATTTTATAAATAACTAGAAAAGAGGAGTTTGAAGATCCCCATCACAGGAAAAGATAAATGTTTAAAAAGATAGAAATGGCAGTTATTCTGATTTTATCATTATCCATTGAATACATGTATTGAATTATCATATTCTACCCTATCAACAGGGACAATTACTGTCAATTAAAATTTAAAAAAAACTAAATTAGATATATTTTTAAAAAGAGGATTATTCCTGGCAGGAGGGGATGTAGCTGTTCTTGAATTGTAAGGAATCAAGGGGGAAATAAGGCCAATGGTATGAATACAGTTAACAAATACACATATGCAATGTTGACCCAAGGTAACTGAGCAGAGACTCTAAACTTTGGTTGAGGTAGGGAAAAAAGAGAAGGGCACCCTTACTGTTCACCAGAGAGAAAGGCCAGGACAGAGTGCTCCTGCAAATCAAATGAGGATGTTCAGTATCAATCAAGAATGTGACTATATCTAACTGGGATACTGATATGGAGAATTCCATAACAAATGAAGAATAATTTAAGATTTTCTTTTGGTGAGGTTGAGATTCCTCAGTATATTATACAACTCTACCTGTACAATTTTTCATATGAATTAAATACATGTAGAGAAGTCAAATTCCTACTATGAAACTATATATGACTATTTCGTTCCATTGTTTTTGTTATGAAGAAAAAGTTGATGTTCAAAGAAGTTGGGCATTTTGTCTAATCCTAAAATTAGTTTGGGTAGTTCCAATATAAAGCTGAATTTTATTGATGTTTTTCCCCACTGCTTTTTCCATTAGGTATAGCACCTAAAAATTAAAAACAAATTTCAAACAAAGAGACATCAAACTGCCAATGTGGAAAAAATACAACAGAGTGTTTATAGATAATAATACAAACACGTCCAATTGATGGTCTATTGAAAATTTAATCTCTCAAGAGTTGAAACACTTTATATATATTTTTATTATGTTTCCCACTGTGTCCATGTTCAGATGTTTCAAAATTGAACACGTAAAAAAGTTTTTATTTTTGTCTCTCTTATTTTTTTTTATTCCCTTTGTGCCAATAAGACACTGATGTTTTCATGATTTTAATAGTTGGAACAGACTATATCACTCTTTTTCTTACAGGCAACATGAGAATTAAAATTTCAATACCACATAACTACTGTGGGAAGGGGGAAAGTGAGCCTTTGTGACAACTGCACCATCATCACATTTTATCCAGACTGGAAATGTGGCTCAGTGGTAGAGCTCTTGTCTAGCACTTGTAAGTTCCTGAGTTTGATCTTCAGCAAGAAATACACACACACACACACACACACACACACACACACACACACACGACACTTTAGACAGAATTGACAAGGTGGGCTTGGGGAGGGAGAGTGTGAAATTTGCAAGTGAAAGGCTACAGTTGTTACATAAATATATGAGGCTACTATCTGAAATCCACGTGGATGAAAAGTACATTTTTCCCCTGCTTTTACCTTAAAATCAACTCATATTGCTTTTTTGATTCCAGAGATACCAGAGTATTCATGTATTGAAAAGTAATTCAAAGTTTCTACTTTAAGAAACTTATGGATTATAAAGAATTAAATGAAAAGACTATCCTAAGGGGCACAGAAATTTACTTTGTCTGGCCCCAAGCTATCTTTCTAGCTTGATCTTCTACAAGCCACACCTCATTTCTACTATTCCCAAAGACATCTTTATTTCTCTCAAATGAAATTTTATCCAGTTACATATCAAAAGTTCTTGAAATATATATCAAAATTTCCCCCTTCATCTCTCTCTTAATAAATTTCCCTTACAATGAAATTGCTCTTTCTCCAAGCTTCTAAAACCCTGTAATTCTTTTGTAGAATCTCTTTGTTCCAGAAAGTTTTTCTGACCCTGCTTGTCTTTCCCCCTGGAAAGCTTGTCATTGCTAGCTCTCTCTCTCTCTTCTGATTCTTTGTTTTCTCTGCATACACAAGTATAGGCTAATTTTTAATATTTATAGATTTTACTTTAAAAATTGTATTGTGTGTTTGTACTTTGAACTCCTTTTTCATGCCATTTGACTTTTACTCATCAGCTGATTGACATTTCATTTTCTTACATGGTATCTCAACTTGCTGGCACCATCTGCAGCAACCGCATGCCAATTTGTGCAACTACTTGAATTTGCCTGCATTGCTTTATAAAAGCAATGGATAATAGGGAGAAATACCTATAGCAATAGTAATGTGTTAAAAAGTACAGTGAAATGAAAATGTGATAGAAATCATTAAATACATATATAAAAAACAATACATTTCTAGATGTGAATGTATATTCATTGAACCAAAGAGAAGTTTGATGTGAATCAAAGGGACATAATTAAGGAAATTATTAAAAAGTTGGTATTATCTTACTAAAGATTGCTTTAAAAAATAAGCTAAAATCAATGATGCTTTATTATATTTTAGCTTTCTTCAAATAAAATATGAATAATAATTTGTAAGACTAATATTTACAATGTGCATTTTTTAATTTTAGATGCATATTTAAAAAACATTATTTGTGAGATGGGCAATTTCATGCATTAGTCGGCTAAACTGATAGTCATCATAACAGCTTTTTGCTTGATTTTCTTAATTTATTGGATTCTGGGATGATAACATTAGTCTTCTTCTACCCTTTCTACCTCATATTGTTAGTTAGGAGAATAATTGATGTTATAGAAAAATAATACCCAGTATAGACTGGATTTTTCATAGCTTATAACTTTTACTTTCCTCTTCAAAACCCAATGAATATTATGGTTTCTACTGTCAAAGTTCCTCAATAAAGTTTCTTTTGATGAAAAAAATATTTCAAACAACTAATATGTCAACCAAGAAACATAATTTTTGTTGTATAGAGAGTAATGACTAATCAAGTTACAGAAAATGGTTGTGTATGAAAATTTTGGCAGCAGAGAGAATATCATCAGGTGACAACATACATAGGAGCCCAGAATAGAATGACAATAGATAATAGAAGAAAACCAGAGGTGAGAAGGAAGACATGGTGAAGAAGATAAGCCATTTACTATTAAGGTACAGACAAGTACTAAAATTATGCATTTGCAGCAAAATGGATGGACCTAGAGAACATTATGTTAAGTGAAATTTGTGACTCACAGAAAGTGAAAGGTCATATGTTTTCTCTCATATGTTGAAACTAGGAAGTAATCAGGATATAAGAGAAACTAGGAAGTAATCAGGATATAAGAGAGACTTAAGAAAACTGAGGAGAAATCCCAGAGGAGCAAGGGAGGTGCAGGGGAGGGTGAATTAGTAGAAGAAACACTTCCAGTGAAGTTATGTACATATGTGAGAATACCAGTGCCAGTCGTAATACCATGTATGGGGCAGAGGAAAGATTGGAATGGGGTCGAAGGGAAGCTCATTAAGTGGTGGTGCATGTATGTTACTATCATTCTGATCTACATTATGATGTGAGACTACAATACACCAGTAAAAGTATGTATATAAAAAAGAAGGCACAAATGTGCTCTAAAGGTATTCGTTGTCTTTTGTTTACTCTGAGTATCCATTCTGATAGACAACAGCATGGATGTGGATGTGGCTCCTCAACCAATTCAGTAGAAGGCAAGACTTAGTAAGCAATGCTGTATCAGGTGTATTTCAAAACTTTGCGATGGCACCAAGTATAATGCTGCTGTATTAATTCATTGTTAATCTGAAAATGAAATGTAATAAGCAAACTAAGTCTTCATTATGGTGAAGTAATGCCATAATTTGAAATAAGTAAGCATCAGACATCATCCCACTTTTTCCTGCCCTTCTACTAAATTGCACCAACACTGGAACCTCCCTTGTACTCAATCACCTGACGTATAAAAGTCTCAGCAACTTACCGAGACATTTTTACAAAATAAAAAATAAAATAGGCTGGGGGTGTAGTTCAGAGGTAGAATGGCCCAGGGTTCAATCCACACACATGAAATACAAAGTTTCATCAATTCTTCTATTCTTCATCAGCCCATGTCCAATCAGGTATTCTTTAATCGCACCTGACCTTTTCTTCTGCCTTAGTCCGTCATTCTTTCTTGGATGTTTTCAAGTCTTTTGGGGGATGTCCTCTGACTTTTTCATCACTTTGAATGAAGAGCTGTCTTTCTGAATCCTAGATCAACTATGCTCCTCTATTGCTTGAACCTCTCCCAATGTCACTTAGTGATGATTTATAATCTAGAGGGCTTTGATGTGTCACTGTCTTTCCAGCATCATCTAAGAACAGTTGCTCCTCCTCCAGCCATGTAGGACTCTCTGTGTGCCTTAGAACCACAATTTCTCACATTTCTCCATCTGCAAATGTCCTTAATCCTCTTCCTGAAATTCTCCTTGTTCTCCAGGTCTGCTTAGCAAACATAGCCACCAAGGGAAAACTCAGCTTCTTTGTTATCTGATTTTTCTGTGAATCCTTGAATGTCATTCCCTGGCACCTCATCCAATCTCCCTGCCCCCCTCTGCCCAAATAAGAGATAATCTTGTCCTCCTGAGAAAATTAGTGAGTCCCACAGCAAAGTCAGGACACACCCTGAGAGTATAATTAGGAAGATTCCATTTCTGATTGCTGTGACACTTTATTTATTTATTTATTTTTTTATCCTAGGGATTGAACCCAACAACATTCTAGCTCTGAGCTACACCCACCTAGCTTTTTAGTTTTTATTTTGGAAAAAGGGCATTCCTAAGTTGCTAAAGATCTTCCTAAATTGCAGCGGCTGGTCTCAAACCTTTGATCTTCCTGTCTTAGCCTTCCAAGTACTAGGATTATGAGTGGGCACCACCTCGTTCAGCTTTGTGCCACTTCTTATTCTCCTCGTGATTTAAGACAAGTTAAGTAATCTCTCTAAAACCAGGAACCCCTCAAGGAAAGGGGCATGGTCTTACTACAACAACCACATTAGGTTGTCATGAACATCTGAGGAGATTATGTGAATAAGCATTAAGTTCAATATGTGGCATAGATAAAATACTCAATAAAGATTATAATTACCAACTCAATAGTTTACAATGATAGATAGTGGTAAATACTACAAGATATTGATTTCTTTACATGTTATTTCTTTTATAAAACTGCGAGTTCTACAAGAGAAGTAAACAAGCACATTTTATTCATTTCTCTACTCCTGGTCTTAGCAGCACTCTAAGACATAATGCTTTTTGAATGCCTGTAGTAGTTTGGATTGAGAATGTTCCCCTAGTCCTCATAGAAAAAAAAAAGTTAACAATATAACAAATTTTTCTACAATAGAATTTTTTTCCTTATAGTGTTCTCATTAATTAACAACATTTTCAAGCTTCGTGAAAAGAAATTTCAGGTAGTGCTATGTTAGGAAAGCATAATGGTGTTACACTTCAAAGAAACATTCTTGGATGCCATGTTTAAGAGAAAATACGTCCAGAAACAGTTTCTACAACACATATTGTTAGATTAAACAGGGATTGCTCTTGGTTTGCAGGCCCAGGCAGAAGCTAGTTTATTGCCTGCTAATCTCAGTATACTGTGCTAACAATTATCCATAGGTATATCCACATACTATAAAAGCCAATTACTTTGACAACATCTATTAAAATTAGAATGACTAGTAACTAACTTTTCTTTATTTAATCAAATGCTTTGGAAAAGACCCCTTGCTATCTAGAAGTGAATCAACATTACCCTACAGGGTTTTTAGAGGAAATAAAACTTTGAAATAAAGAACATTGGATAACCTAATTCACATTAGAAATACTTTGTGTTAAAATTAATGCACACAAACATTTAAAAATGTTCCTATGCAGCCGGGCGTGGTGGCACACGCTTGTAATCCCAGCATTCGGGAGGCTGAGACCGGAGGATCCGGGTTCGCGGCCAGCCTCAGCTACCTAGTGAGGCACTCTGCAACTTAGTGAGACTCGGTTTCAAAACAAAGAATAAAAAATATAGGGCTGGGGGTGTAGCTCGGAGGTAGAATGCCCCTGAGTTCAATCCCCAGTACCGAAAAAAAAAAAAAAAAATGTTCCTATGCTTTGACCCAGTAAGCTAACTATGGAAATCACTAGTATAATAATGCATGTAAGCATGTTGTTTGCTCAGAGTTTGGGCAGGATTATTTAGTAAGCAAAGACATGTAATTCCATGTGAAACCAAATATTGTACTACCTAGCACATGTTAGGAACCTATATGAGATACCATGTTTTCTTTTGTCTTCTCCTCTAAAGGGGAATTTTACTGTCCCTTAAAAAATGTGTAATTTCAGGTTCCCATGATGGCATGTACCTGTAATTCCAGTACTGTAATCCCAGTAAGGCTGAAACAGAAGGATCTCATCCTGTTTCAAAAAAATACATATATAGCTTGGGGTATATCTCAGAAATAGAATGCTCCTGGGTTCAATCCCTAGTAACATACACACACACACACACACACACACACACACACACACGTGATTTTAGAAATAGCATGTAAAATATCATTATATTATAATGCTTACTAATATTTGACACAATGATCTATAGAGTTTGATATTCATGACAAAAACAGCAGTTAATTTTTAAGAATGCACATAAAATACATATTATTTATATGCATCTCAATTAGATATACTATAAGTAATTATATGTTTTATAGTGTTTCCTATATGTGACATATATACTACATAATTTATATATCATTACTACTTATATGCACATATTTGCAAATGATTCTCAATATGTAAAAGATATATATCTTCACTAATAATTTATATATAACTCATAATTCTCACACAGAAATCATACAGATACAGTGTTGGTTAGATACACTGATATAATAATTATAACTGCAAATTTGCAAAGTATTTCAATAGAACTAACCAGGAAACAAAATTTTTCTTCAGTGTGCTACTTTTAGGGTTCAGCATTGTAATTATTCTTGAATGAGCCTTTACAGATTAAAACCGATCCCTCTTTAATAAGCAAAGTTCTGATAAAATATATATTTTATTATCATTTTCAAAGATCAAATTACACTAAATCCCAGCTAATCTTCCATGACCCTGCATCCCACATTGTTAGTGAGCACACAGTTTACTGATTCTGAACATTCATTTTAAAATATAGATAATTGTCGGGTCCAGTCCTCCAGGCAGTGGGGTCGGGGGTCCCTTGACAGGTGTGGAATGAGACTAGGTCGTGAGAATACACTCACAACAAATGCAGTGAAGAAGCATATCATTTTATTGTTTGTCAGTCACTGTTTTATACTATTTTTTTTTTTGCAATGAGGCATATACAACAGGAATTTTTACAGACTTGTTTTTCCAAAGGTTATTCTCAAACAGTTAAGGTTACAACACGTATATAAAAATTCTTTTCCATTAGTTAAAATCTTTACAATTTTGTTTAGGCTCTTTAAGCAGTGTTTTATCTTATCTCAGGTAGTTAGAGGAAGACCAGGTGGTAGTGGGAAAAAGGCTATTTGTAGTAGCTATTTTTTTTTTTTTTCAGCTAAGAGATCAGTATCTACCAGGCCACATGTTTCTAAGAAGTTTTCTTTTATAATTAATATAAAAGCAAAACCCAAAGCACCCCAGATTTCCAGAATATAATAATGCAAAGTGGGATATGCCACACATTCCTTCTTTTGGAATCGTCTGCCTTGTAGGACTCCAGCGGACCAAGCCTTGCTCAAGATCCAGCTATTAAGGAACTATGGCAGATAATATATTAATAAATTGTAGGGCAGAGCTCAACTTTTTCAGAATTTGCCAAGGAAAAGCTTACTGGTGATTGCATTCCCACAAAACAATGGGAGTTGAATCTCTAGTGGTACTGCTCCAGACATTGAAACTATATTTAGCTATAGACATACATTTCCCAGACATAATTTTATTTCACAAACATTTGTATTGCAATAGCCAAAACAGTGATGTTACTTAACAAGTGATTTGAGAGAGGGAACTACTATGTTAATGACAAAATTTTGAAATGGTTTAAAATTCTTTTCTCTTTTGAAAGGGAAATTCAGTAAGCACTAACTCATAGGTATTCTAATTTAATTTTACTAATGCCCCTGTGTATTCAGAATAATTATCACCATCTTATAATTTAAGAAAATGAAGACCCATAATTAACTGAGCAATAAATTACATTTTTTATCTTGATGCCAAAATCTATGTTTAATTTATTTTTATATTTATTTTGTGGTACTGAGAATTGAACTCAGGGGCATTATACTTCTTACACACATCCCCACCCTTATTTATATTTATTTTGATATACTGTCTCACTAAGTTGCTGAGGCTGGTTGTAAATTTGGGAACCTCCTATTTCAGCTTCCAAAGTACTGTGATTATAAATGTACACCACCATGCCTAGCTTAAAAGCCTATTGCCAAAAAGTTCAAAAGTTATATTTACTGAGCACTAATTCATTTATTATTTAGAAGGTATTATAATACTTTTCATAGCCTTTTATTTTATTTACTTTTTTTCTTTCTTTTTTTTTTTTTGTTGTCTAGTACTGGGGTTTGAACCCAGGGCCATCTACCTCTGAGCTAAACACCTAGTGCCTTTAATTTTTTTTTTTTTTTATTTTGAAACATAGTCCTGCTAATTTGCCAAGGCTAGCTTGGAACCTATCCTCCTGTCTCAGCTTCTAAAGTACTGGGGTTACAGGTGTATGCCACCATGCCTGGTGTTTCCCTTGAATAGGAATGGGGGTAGATATTCTTATCCTCATTTTATAGCTGAACAATTTGAGGGCTGAGATGAGTTAGGCAAATCACCCAGGCCAATAGTTAGTGGAGCCCAAGTATTTATCCTTCCTTATTTACTGAAGAACTTAAAAAAAAAATGATGTGTCTAAATTTACATGCTACTGGGCCTGGTAGCACTGGCCTGTAATCTCTACTTGGGAGGCTAAGACAGGAAGATCATAGGTTCCAAGTCAGCCTCAGCAACTTAGCAAGGCCCTCAACAACTTAGCAAGACCCTGTCTCAAAATAAAACAGACAAACAAACAAACAGGGCTAGAGGTGTAACTTTAAGGTAAAATATCCTTAGGTTTAATCCCTAATACCCCCACCCCCCAAAAGTATAGCAGTCTCTAAACTTAACATATTTCAAGGTTTCTAAATATAAAGTTTTAAAGTTACTATTATAAATAAAAGAGCCTTTGCAAAAACAATTTATGATCTTACTTAGAACATTAATTTCACTTAAAAATAAATATTTGGATGTAAAAGCAATTAATATGCAACTTAACAGGAGGTACCTGTTAACTCTCCAGACCACAGACCAAAAGAGTTATTTTTTTCCCTACAGGTTAACAGGACTGTTAACAAATTTTCTCCATGGATTGGTACTCTTAAATTGTATTTTTGAGCGCTACAGAGGCAGAGAGATATTGGTGCCAATTGGAAATGGCCTGAAACAAGACATTTATACTGCTTTTGACGATTTCAACATTCATTCAGTGTCATTTTTAACCGAAGACAAAAGGTAAAGATGTCAGGATTTTTCATTTCACAAAACAGTGTGATGTGTTTTCTGTATCAGAAATGGTTAGTTTTTTAAAATATAAATACTCTGTTTCGTTCCATTTCCAATTTACGTCCATGCTTTCTTGATGGCAGATCACAGGGTACAAATTGAAATGTAACATTTTTATTAGTAGGAATAATTTTGATACTAACTTGGATATAGCAATGACTCATCTGAAAACTCACAATACTCTCTGCTTCCTGCTTGCTAAATTGATAAATAAGACCTATGTGTAACTGTGAGTAAAAAATGACAGACAATAAATAAGAAGAAATGTATTTGAGCATTAAATAAACATTCTTTCAAAAGACAGTTAAATTTAATCTCTGGGTAAGAGCTCAGATTTCATTCTTATTTTTTACCAGTGTCCACATGAACTCTAGAAAAATTTTGTATGTGTATAAAATATTATATATCTTAATTTTATATTTAATGTTATATATGACATTATAAAATAATGTTTTCATATAAATTTTCTTATGAAAATATCAGTATATTTTCATATAATATACTTAATATCAGTATATTTTCATATAATATACTTAAAAGTATGCACATCATATGTTAAAATTAATCTGGATAGTACTATTATTTTGCCTACAAATCCATGTATAGTTTGAATCATTAATTCTCAATTCTTTATTTCATTCCCTTTTTAGAATCATATATTCTCTCTACTTCCCAAAGCCTTTTTGATTTCATCCAACAGAACTGATGGATTTGCTTTACCATTCTATTGATATTGAATTGTCCATGTAATTTACTATGAGCAACGGACTGTGAAAGGAAATGGCGCTGTGTCATTTCTGCATCTGGGATCCAACAGACACAAAGGTATTCTGTGCATTCTCTTGTCTTTCTTCTCCTGTTAAGAGAGGCGGTTCCTCTGTGTGTTGCTTTCCCTTGGTGTCCGCTTCAGAATGAGGACGTGCTTTCAATTTAAACACAACACGCAGTGAGGATGCACTGAGCCCAGTTGACCCTGCAGCTGGAAGGAAAGCCATCTAGCCAGGCTTAGCCAGCATCAGAACAGCCCATGGCCAACCTGAAGATGTGCAGCTTAGTGCTGCTAGGAGGTTCAGAGGTGGCCCAGCTTGGCTACATACACGTGAAATGACTGTTATTGTCATGTGCCATTGAGATCTAATAGTTGTATACTATGCAGCAAGGTGCAGAAATAGCTGACAGATACAAATACTCTTTCACAAATGTGTATAACTGAGTAAACTATATTTTAATCTGCCATAGATACACCCAAATCTTTACCTCTTTCTTTGAAGCATTGACCTCTTTATTTACCCCTTCTCCATATCAGGCATGGTTTTATGAGTTTGCCCATTTGTCCACAATAGTATCTATTATATTTTGCTGAAATGTCTTTACACTTGTCACTCTCAGTAGATGAAAAGTTACTGGAAAGTGAGGACTGCATTTTATACTGTCTTATCTTTGGAGCTACTATCTCTCAGCTGTATCATGTGTAGCTGGTGGCTAAAGGTGCTTTTCTGAATAATCAAGAATAGGTAGAGCAATGTATTTGATGTCACATGACATCTGGATATTAAACCCACTATATACTATGCTGTCAAGGTGCTTAGATGAAAGGAAGTAAGAAAATCTAGTCTATTCAAAAATGGGAAGTAATCTCCTTTTCTTATTCCTAATATAGTTATCCTTTAGAGTAAACTCTTGCATTCCAGGGGGAAAAAATTCCCTATTCCTTTTTTTTTTTTGCAAAAAATAGTAAGGTGGCATGAAAACTTTTCTTTGAATTATATATTCTGAGATTCCACTTCACTTGCTTATTTTTAGCACTAGGAATTTGAATCTCAGTGTAGGGTTAGAATATATATATTTGACTACTATTTGCCAGGCATGTTAGGAGTATAAAGGAACCAATTGAGAGAGATGAAATAATCTGAATTTGGACCAACAGAGTGGTGAAGGAAAGTAGCTTCCTCTTCACCTGGAACTTGGCCCAAAATTTAGAGTTGAATTTGATCCAGAGGTCATTGGATTCAAAGTAGTGATTTTAACGATACTATGTCAAATAGTTGATAAGGAATTTTCTTTTGAAATATCAAAAGCTAGCCAGGTGTGGTGGCACACACTTGTAATACCAGTACTTGGGAAGCTGAGACAGGAGGATCACAGGTTCAGGACCAGCCTCAGCTACTTAGTGAGGACCTCCACAACTTAGTAAGACCCTGTTTCAACAACAACAACAAAAATAAGGCTGTGGGTGTAGCTTGGAGGGAGAGTGTCCCTGGGTTTAATCCCCAGTACTGAAAAAAAAAAAAAAAAAAGGAAAAAAATATAAAAAATGAATTTAATTTGTAAGCTTCTCTCCCAACTATTTCTAATTTTATTTAATTTTGATCAGAGTATATTTGTAACATTTCTACCCCATGGAAATTAGCAATTGTTTTCTATTTAACATATTTTAAATTGTTGTGGGCATTCCCTGTGTTTTTTTTTTTTTTTTTTTTTTGCGGTACTGGGGATTGAAATTAGGGGCATTCTACCTCCGAGCTATACCCCCAGCCCTATTTTTTATTCTTTATTTTGAAACTGAGTCTCACTAGTTTGCAGAGTGTCTCACTAGGTAGGTGAGGCTGGCCGTGAACCCTGATCCTCTGATCTCAGCCTCCCAAATGGGATTACAAGCATGCGCCACCACGCCTGGCGCCCTATGTGTTTTATGTTTCTTCTTTATTACCAATGATTGACTCCACATTAATTGTATTGTATAGATTATTGATATTGTTGACTTATTTACTTATTTTTAAATTTATTTTATCTGCTTGTACTGAGAACAGTTTATTAAGAATTTTGGTTTCCATGATTCTTTGCACCTCTTGTAATTTTTTGCTCTATACAAACTGGTTGCTGTTTTTGTGGTGCATAGATGTTTATAATTATTCATTATGAATCATAGCATTTAGCATTAAAATATGTTCTTCTTTGCATATATACTATGTTTAGGTTTGCAGTATACTTTTAACCAGTGCCACTGCCACTGATTTCTTACTGTGCCTTTTTATGCCTGGTGTAACTTAGTTCAATACTTTGTCTTTGAGCTTCTTAACTCTTCGTGTTATAGTTTGCTTTTTGTAAGTAGCATATAGTTGGGTCTTTGTGAATCAGATAAAAATCTTTCTCCAGTGGATGACTTGAAACCATTTACATTTTTTGATAAGATTTATGTGCTTGATCTCAACTCTGCCATGCTATTTTACCCTAAAATAAGTATATATGAAATTGGTCAGATTATTGCATGTATATAGTTGAATATGTCACAATGAATCCCACTATTATATGTCATTATAATGCACCAATAAAAATTAATTAAAAGCAGATAATAAATAAGATTAAAAGTTATATTAGTATGTATATATATACATATATTTCTTATTTCTTTATCTACAAGATATATTTGCTTTGCAGTTTAAATTTTAAGCTCATTGCAACATTTGGGAAATTTTGTGTTGTTATTTTATCGAATACTTTTTACTTACACTAGTTTTGAAATGTTCTTAACCCCCAGTTTTCATATTAAAAGTATTTCATTTTGTTGTTTTTCATTTATTATTTACCTCCTTTAACTCACACCGTGTCCAATTAAGTAACTGGTTTGCTTATTCTACCTGGTTTTTTTTTTCATTTATCTCTTTCCATTTTTTAGCGGTACAATTTCTAATTTGTCTGAATATGCAAGGTATAAGTTATGTATCATATAAGATATTATTCTTCCATTCAATGCCTATCTTAGTTGTAGCTTTATAAATGTAATCTCTAAGACTGAATATTAAATATGAATATTAACTAATATATTAATACATTAATGATCACCATTACCCTTTGCTCAATTTCTCCAGACGTCTTTTAGTTGGATAAAGTTCTCATTAAGCTAGGCGTGGTGGCGCACACTTGTAATTCCAGTACTTGGAAGGCTGAGACAGGAGAATCCAAAGTTCACGACCAGCCTCAGCAACTTAGTGAGGACTTCCACTACTCAGTGAGACCCTGTTTCAAAATAAAATAGGTCTGGGGGTTCAGAGGTAGAATGCCCCTGCGTTTAATCCCCAGTACTACACACACACACACACACACACACACACACACGATAATAAAAATAAAGAAATTTCTTCTAGTAGATTTCTCAAGGACAAATGTTGGCTTGAGTATACCTAATTCAGTTTTGAATGCTTTATATATGTGTTTTTCTTTTTCAGTACTGGGGATTGAACTCAAGGGCATTCTACCTCCGAGCTATACCTCCAGCCCTATTTTTATTCTTTATTTTGAAACAGGGTCTCACTAAGTTGCGGAGTGCCTCACTAGGTAGCTGAGGCTGCCCGCAAACTGAGATCCTCCAGTCTCAGCCTCCCAAATGCTGGGATTACAAGCATGCACCACGCCTGGCTTTGTGTGTGTGTGTGTGTGTGTGTGTGTGTGTGTGTGTGTTTTGTTTGTTTGTTTGTTTGTTTAATAGCAAAGATTGTACACTCTTTGTATTGGAATGATTGATAAAATTCCTAGTTCAAGAGTATTCTCTTTGTTACAATAGCAAAGTATGTTTCCAGTTTGTTTCTTTTTGTAGAGTAGGGGTAGAGAAAGTACTGAGGGAAGTGTCTGTATGTTCTTTGATATCTTTTACTCTATTTTTTCTTGCAAGATTTTCAATTTTCTCCTTCTGCTCCTCACCCTTCCCATGCAGTTTTCAAAGAATGTCTCTGCTTTCTTACTCTGACTTTTGCCCACACATTTTTTTAGTGTTTTCCCTATATTCAATGCTTTGATTTACATATATATATATATATATATATATATATATATATATATATATATATATATGAGGGCCCCTTTCCAAACTGCAGACAGCTGACTTTTTCTGGTACCCACACATGGCAGACAGACAGCAAGCTAGCTCTCTGTTACCTTATTATAAGGAGGACTTTAACCTCCACACACCAGCCTAGCAGGATTTGATTATATATATATATATATATATATATATATATATATATATATGTGTGTGTGTGTGTGTGTGTGTGTGTGTGTGTGTGTGTGTGTGTGTATAATCACTTTTACACACAGAGTGGTTGTGGAGAAAAAAATTTTAAAAAGAGAGGAGAGAATCAGAAGTAGCTTCTTTCTTTTCTCTTCAATAGTTTTCCCCA
Source organism: Graphiurus murinus (assembly GCA_004027655.1). Lineage (NCBI taxonomy): Eukaryota > Metazoa > Chordata > Mammalia > Rodentia > Gliridae > Graphiurus > Graphiurus murinus. The sequence continues at coordinate 97,100 of PVLC010002235.1, read as the reverse complement.
AACTGAACATTTTCATGTTCTTGTGACAGGAAGCACAACAAGCTGGGAGGAATTTGGTATTACTTTTCTACTTACAGACACTTTAATTTTAGTTGCTCACTATCCTCATGATATGTGGACAGCCTGCATTTCTGTAGTTTTATTTATTCTCGTCTTTTATTGTTTACTTGTTGGGGGTAGTAGGAGTATTACATTTACAAACCTGATACTGCATTAGATACTGTTTTAGTGAGTTTGGGCTGCTAAAGCAAGTTGCCACAGACAGAGTGTCTTGAACAACAAACATTTACCTCTCACAGTTCTGGAGGCTGGAAGATTAGGATGAGGGTGCCAGCATGACTGGTTGGAATGAGGGCCCCTTTCCAAGCTGCAGACAGCTGACTTTTCTTGGTGCCCACACATGGCAGACAGACAGCAAGCTAGCTCTCTGTTTCTTCTTATAAGGAAGACTTTACCTCCACACATCAGCCTAGCAGGATTTGATTTCAAAACATGAATTTTGGGAAGAAGGACAGAAGCATTCAGTCCCTAACTGCTACCTAGGATTATCTGCCTTATAATTTTTTAGTGAGCTGTAGATATTGTAAATATCACATTGGTGAGAGTCTGGATTTTGTTGTCTTGTAAACATGTCGAAATTTTCTTTTGTTCAGCAGTTAAGTTACTTGGGGATCAGTTTTAGACTTCTTGCTTGCTTTCAAACTCTATTAGTATTGGTCCACAGTAGTTAGTAGTCTCAAGACGGTTTTATCTAGCTGCTAAGGCATCACTCATTTCTTGACTCCTGGACACTGTGCGTGTTCACTGAGCAATCTCCAAGCAGATTAGCCAGAACTCAAAACTACTCCCAGCCTTATGTGAGCTCTGAGAATTGTTTATTTATTCATTTATTATTTATTTGTTTATTTTTGTGGTACTGGAGATTGAATCCAGAGACATTCTACCTCTGAGCTATACATCCAGCCCTGCTTTATCTTTTATTTTGAAACAGGGTCTCACTAAGTTGCGGAAGGCCTACCTAAGTTGCTGAGTCTGGCTGTGAACCTGTGATTCTCCTGTCTCAGCTTCCAAAATCCTGGGATTACAAGCTTGTTCCACCACGCATGAATTGATTTGTTTATTTTTAAGCTTCCTGACTGAGCACCTTTGCCTAGGTATTTTGGAATTATCCTCCATACAGATGCTCCTTTGTATTGAATAACAGACCCCCCCCCCCAAAAAAAAAAAAACTGTTGTGGATTTCTGGAGCTATTTTTCTACATAACCTCATCTTTTCCCATATTGTGTGTTTCAAATCTAACTTGGCCTCCCTTAAGTCTGATATCCATTTCTTATTCTCAACAATATTGTCTACCATTGCTGGGATCCTTTCTCCCTCTATTAGTTCTGGAAATTTTTCTAGCCTGAAATCTGGGAAAATTATAAGATTCACTTAATTTACTTCCTGTCTATCAGGTATCATAATTCAATGTGCAATAGGTGACAAAAGTTGGTTCACATATTTTCTCTGGTTTCCTAAGTATTTACATTAAGGACCTGAATCAGATACCACGTTACAGTAAAAGTGGAAAATTTGGGCTGCATTAATTTTTCTAAAGTTTTATAGGTGACACAAGTGTAAATCTAAATTTAAGTCCCACTACTTTGGTTTTAGAGGGAGTGATAAGATGAAAGGACTTAGTGATCATCGTGATAATTAAGAATGCTATAAATAGCTAATAGCCATTGACTGTTTATTGTGCTAGGACTGTTCTAGGATCTTTGAAAGATGAATTAATCAATATTAGTCTTTCAGGTCCCCTTTAGTGGAACCTAATTCAGCCTAGTTCAAGTAAAAATAGAAAGCTGAGCAGTGTATTAGGGAAGCATGTAAGATTATCACAGAGACCAGAACTTAGGATTCAAGATGGATGAGGGTATATATTCTCTCTATCCATTTCCTACCTCCTTCTCTCCCTCCTTCTTCTGAAGTCTTTACTACACACACACACACACACACACACACACACACACACACACACACACACACACTATTAGCCTGCTTTCAGCTGCAAGTAAGAAAACCTTGAATCAACTACTTAATAATGATGACAAGTGTTAACTAACATAACAGGAAGTCCGGTGATCAAAGGGATGCCAGGATGTTTTATGTGAGCAATTGGATGTGTGTCACGAATCTTAGTTTCACTTTGTATTGCTTTGTGTATCCTCTGAAATCTTCATATTGCTTTATTTTCAGTATGGCTTGTTGATTACGTTAGTTGTTTCCCAAAGTGCATGGAAATACAGCAGCATCCACAGGATTGAAAGCATTGTCTCTTCCTAAGAAGGGAAAATTTCCCAGTAGAACATTTTTCTGATATTTTGGTCATAGTTGGAACATAAGTTAATCTTAGAATCAGTTGCTAGTCTGAGTTGAGAAGTCATAACCTCCAAGGCACTTCAGGTGGTCTCTATCACCCAATTCATAAGTGAAATGTGTCAGGACAAGTCAAAACCAGCAAGACAAGCCAGGCATGGTGGCGCACGCTTGTAATCCCAGCATTTGGGAGGCTGAGACTGGAGGATCCGGGTTCGAGGTCAGCTTCAGCTACCTAGTGAGGCACTCCACAACTTAGTGAGACCCAGTTTCAAAATAAAGAATAAAAAATAGGGCTGGGGATGTAGTTCGGAGGTAGAATGCCCCTGAGTTCAATCCCCAGTACCGCCAAAAAAAAGCAAAAAAAAAAAAAAAAAAGCAGCAAGACAGGTGGATTTAATGTCATAGAAGAGAGAACCGGGTAAGACATCACTAAATCACTAACATCAATACCAATTAAAAACTACTGTTCAGAGATGGTGTATCTGAGGCTGAGTGTATAACCTGCTCAAAATAACATAAGAAGATATTGGATTGGTAAAACTGGAAGACACAACTGTCCTACACCAAAGTTGAAGCTTTTGATAATATAAAAACATGACTATAAAGATAAAATCTTTATGTCTGTATTAGTATCAATTATTAATAAATGATAATTCACCACATTTCTCAGGTATCAATTAGCCGTAATTATTTATATTTTCTTTCTATGCATGAGTACATGGAGGTGCCAGGAATATGGGAAGCACAGCCTATGCATCCCTTGATTTGGAAGCCCAGTAGGTAACGAGAAGAGATATAAAACAAGATCATTCTGCCGATTAAGTGATAATTTGAGAAGAAAAGACACTCTTGTTGAGGTGCAAAGAGGTGGTTCTCTCTTGGCACCTGAGTGGCACATATAGGGTGCAGAATTAGATGCAGCAAAAGGAATAGATTACATATATCACAGGAATGAGAAGTCATTATGGCTAAGTCAGCTCTGCTCAGGTTATTCTTTAGTGTTGGCAAAAGTTTCCCTAGTGGGAGAAACATCTTGAGCTAACAGGTATAAGCAAAGAAGTGGACAGCACACCTGATATTTAATATGAACGTCTCTTCCTCGTAGCTGGGAATCTGTGGTTTTCAGTGTGCATAAGCGGCTGAGTTACAGGCTCCAAACTAAAACAGAAAGAAGACAGGAGTGGAATCTGACTCTCTGAGAGGTTTTTAAGCCCTCAGAGAGAGTCAGGTTGCAAGGAGAACCCATGCAGGGAGTTTCCCAGGGATTATTTGTAGAATTGGTTTCTCCAGCAGATGCTATCAAGTGCGTCCCACTTCCCTATCAACAGCCAAGGCATTCTTTTTCTCCACTGCTGAAGAGCAGAGCATGGGTTGCTATAATCTCATAGCTGTTATTCATCAGGAATCAAGGTGACCATGCCCCTTCATATGCTCTACATCTGGAAATAAATTGAAGTCCTGGTAGTGGTCTGTGTCCATGCCTCATTTTGGTGCAACTCTAAGAGACCATCCCAGCTCCAGAACTCTTTTGATCAACTGTGGTCTCTGTTGTGGCTGCATCATAGTTTAACTTGCTTTTGGTGTAATCTTGCTGCTTCACTCTTTCACTTGTATTCTTCCCAAGCAACTCTTAATACATTCCCTGCATGCAAGTCTCTGTTACAGGTTATGTTCTCTGACAATAAAACATTTCAAGTGACCATTTGCCTGGGACAGATGGATTTCCTGGAATGTATGACATTCAGTATTTAAACTAAAAGAGACGCAGGCAAACCATGGTAATTGTTTTCAGTATCTCAAAGACACACATGTTGTAGATTTTGAAAATTCTATCCACAGATGCAGCAAGGAAGTAATGGACATTCTTACTCCTTGCATATTGAGGTCTTTATATTTTGTTGATCTATATAAAAGTTATCATTGTGTTCTCTGTTTCTGGAGATCAGGTTCCACATATTATGTCATGACACATTCTCCAGATAGATCGCTGACTTCCTGATTTGAAATTTGAATCAGGTTACAGACTCCTCTCTTCTCATTTACACCCTTTCATTGTTCTTCAGTTCTCCCATTTCGTTCTCCAACTTGCTTCTGGTGAGCCCTTTCTAACGTGGAACTATGACGACATCATTCTGTTCCTTAATACCTGATCAGAGTTCCATATTAACTTTAGTATGGAATCTGAACCCTTATCCATAATGTGCATAGAGGATCTGGCCTCAGCTCTCTGAGTCATGCATTTCTATACCTTTTCCTCTCCAGTGATTCATAAATCTCAATTTATAATGCTGGTGATAAGGCTTTCCTCTCTGTATCAGTCTTTTGCCTGTTTTCTCTCTGTTAGAAACCCTTTCTCTTCTGCCTGACTGTCTTCAATTTGACTGATTTTCCCACTCTGTTTAGTCATGGGTTCTATGGGTCAGCCTTACATCTGCCACTGATCATCCCAGTTCGGATTGGAATTTCCTTCTTGAGCTCCCAAAGACTCACACTTGTGCTTCCACTCTTGTGCACCCAGACTCTCTATTTTCATGTGTGCTTTCCCTGACTTCTTTACTAGTGGCAGAAAGATCTGCTCATGAAGAGAATCTGATGGTATCTCACCTCTTGTCCCAATTCATACAACTGTGCTAAAAGCTAAGTAGCTGCCTCCTTGATCATGAGCAAAGGTCATCATCTCTATGGCGATCTATAGAGAGGCCACCTCTCCAGTCTCAGCTTACTTTTTACCCTTCAGCTACTATGGCCAACTATCAGTCCTTGAGACCCGTCATACCTCTCCTGTCACTGTGCTTCAAGTGTGAGTGCCTTCTACACTGAGGCTCCTCTTCTGTCCCTCATGCTTATCCATGGCCTATTCAAGTAACAGCATCATTTACATCCTTCCAATCCCCCCCTTCAGCCTCCTAGTAAAAGCCACACTTACTTCCTACACTTTCCTAGATGCTGTCCTTCAAACTCCTGTAGTAGATGGAATTCCTTTACAGGGTTTCTTCTTACATAGTCTCTGAATTGGAGGTTTCTTTAGGATAATAATTGCTGAATGTACTTTGGATCAAAACCTGGGCATGAGAGAAGAGGTAAAACACAACAGTGAGAGATGAAGTCTACATGCAGTCACTGAAATTCAATGGTGTCCCTCGAGCTGGGAAGGGTTTTTGCAATTCATCTCTTTTGAGATATTTATACCTCCTCCTCTATCAGTTCCTGTCTTCTGTGGCCTGCCCCAGTGATAGGTAAAGCAACTTCCTTCCTTTTGTTCTTTCTTTTTTTTCTTCCTTTCCTTCTTTCTTTACCATTTTTTAAAATGGTACTTGGAATTGAATTCAGGTGCATTTTATCTTTGGGCTACAATCCACCCCTATTTTTTTTTTAATTTTGAAACAGGGCCTCCCTAAGTTTCTAAGACTTGCCTTGAACCTGTGATTCTCCTGTCTAAGCCTTCCAAATACTGGGATTACAGGTGTGCATCACTATACCCATCTAAATCTCTTCTTTTCGGGTAAACTTTTGGAGAATGACTTGACTGAGGACCTTCAGCAACCAGTAGTGACAGTGGCATTGAGAGTGTGTGACTCAAGCCTGAAATTGAGAAGTGGGGACTGATGGGTTGGACAATACCTTGGAGGCAACCTTTGCACCATCTGATAACTATTGTTGTAAATTCCAGAAGCACCCGTGCCAGGACTTTGGTTGGTCTATTTTCCTGGGGAAATTTATAAGAAAAATATTGGTAGAAGAGCCCCTGTTACTAACCTTGAGGCCACAACTGATACTCATTGTCTCCTTCATCTACTACACATTTCGGATTCCACTCAGCCTTGACTGACACCTCTGCTGGTTGAGGCTGCATGTGGAGTCAAATGACTCAAACTCTCATCTTGAAGTGACTGACCTCCCAGTCACCAAATTCTTCTCAGGTCATGGCTGCTTCACTTCAATTTACTTCATTAAATTCGGGCAAGGGGATGCCAAGAGATATGGCAATGGATCTCTTGAGTTCCAAACATATTCTTTGCTACCTCATGGTCTGAAAACAGTCCTATGTCCACTTGTTATTCCAGCCAGTATGGCATTGCTTTCCTAAATGATGATTTCTATGCACAAGAATCCTAAAGTTACCAAATGGTGCCTACAGTTAAAGTTAAATGGGATCTCTATCTCTGCAGAATCAATAGCTATGTTATGTGAAGCATACACTCTTGAGGTAGATCACTGAGAATCACAGGAATACTTTTTCTCTAAAGTAAGCACTTTGGTTCAATGCAATGTTGTATAAATTCAAAGTTGATAATTCAAATTCTTTGTAAGCTCTAGACAATGGGCCTAGTTGAAGCTCTACAGACAGCAAAGGAAAACCCATACCCAGAACACTTACTAATTTTAGGAAGGAAGATGTGCTATTTCTTCTATAGTTGAAAGATAATAATATAAAAATTTTGGACACGTGACTGAATTTCTTGATAGCAATTATGACATCAAGAGCTAAGCTTTGGTCCTAATTATTGCCAATACTGACATTTGATAGAAGAGTAGATCTGATTTGGTGAGCAGAAACCCAATGATACACATGTATCCTCCATCCTTGCTACTATGGTTAAATTCATATGACCATCCTTCTAGCAATGGAATGGCCCACAATTGTGGTAGTCCATAGTCAACTGGCAAGTCATGCTGTCTACTTTATTGGTTAGTGCCTCTTTTATAGTTGTATTATTTTTCTATATTTACTGTAACAAGTTACTACAAGCTTCCTGTATTTTTTTAGGGAGTGGTGATACTGGGACTTGAACTCAGGGGCATTCTACATGTGAGCTAAAACCCCAGCCTTTTTGTTGTTATTATTATTATTATTATTATTATTATTATTATTATTATTATTACTGCTCTTATTAGTATTATTATCTTATTTTGAAACAGAGTTTTGCTAAGTTGCTGAGGGCCTTGCTAAGTTGCTGAGGCTGGGCTCAAACTTCTGATCCTCCTGTCTGAGACTCCTGTGTACTGTGACTACAGGTACATATCGCCATGCTTGGAAAATCTGTGTCCTAAAACAATAAAAGTCTGTTTTCTTACAGTTTTGGAAGTCAGACGTTTGTAATAGGCATCGTGGGTAAAACAAAGTCTACCCTAGGAAATTTAGGAGAGACCTCATTTCCTCATCCTTTTCAGTTGTAGAAGCCTCTAGCATGCAACACCTTCTAGAATTCACAGCACTAAAATATTGGCTTCATTCATTACATCTCCTTTGACTATGATTCTGCTGTCTCACTCTTTCACTTATAAAAAGCCGAGGAATTTTATTGAGCTAACTCAGGATAATCGACCTCAAGATCCTCTACAAAAATCACTTCCTCAATGTCCCTCTTGTCATTTAAAGTAGCATATTAGTAAATTCCAGGTATTAGGATGGAGCTGTCTTTGTGGACATCATTATTCTGATTAACACATGTGATACAAAGATATTCAAATTTGCACTTACTTGCATAAGTCTATTAATAAGTTGACATTATAAATAGATCCCATTTTCTTTGATTTTTTTCTATTTGTTTCCTTTCCAGGACCATGACCGGTGAGTTATGCTTTATTTATTTTCTTTCCAGGACCATGACCAATGAACATGAAATGTTCATTAGTTCATATTTACATTTTTAATTCAAATCACTTACATTTCCACAAAAATGTATGATTGGGTTTTACATGAACTTTAACCCACTGGCAGAATTAATTTTCACTTCCCTTTGCCAGCGATGTCCTTTGGTGTTTTAGGTTGCAACTTACCCATTGAACCAAACCATGGGTGATTTATCCAGGGTTAGTTGTCTGGTGGTCAAAGAAATTCCAGAGGATTCTTATGAGCATGCATACTTTCTTCCAAGACAAGATCTCTGAACCATCTTCAAGCAGAGAGAAAGCAATGTCCTTAGCAAAGAATGGGCCATCTTTCTGGGCACAGATATTTCAGAGAAACCTAGAATTTTAAGATTTTATGTGCATGGATTAATATGTTCTCATTTTATGTCTCTGTTGTTATGCCTTATCAATTAGAACCAGATCATGTTATTATTAAAGTGAAGAATTTAACTTCTCCTGATGTTGATATCTTCTTAGATAAGCTCTGAAGTTTTTTATATTCTTATATTTTGGAAAATGAAAGTCTATGTGTTATCATAAAGGTACATTGGCTTCTACACCTTGACTTTATTACTCACCTTTAGTCTATTTAATGCATCTGTTTTCCTAAAAACAGCTCTACAGTCGTATAATGCGTATCATCACTGCTTTCCCCTAACATATTCAATTCATTCTTTTGCTTAGTACTTTCCTGCCCACTGGTATCACTTCACAGGGGAATGTTTGAACAATGAGTCCACTGTAGTATGATGGTGGTGGTAGGTAGTGATGTTGGTATACCAAAGATTTACCAACCACTTGATGTGTTTTTCATTGCCAGCTGGTCCAGTAGTGATCCATTTCCAAAATTTTGTTTTAGCGTCTGCTTTTTATGATGACTCTTGAAAAGAAAATTTGCCTTTAAGCAGTTTATGGGGAAATGTCCTTGAGATCAGCTTCTGTGGGGAAAGTGAGAGAGGTAGAGTAGAATAGAAAGAGAAGATAAACTCAAAGTCATTGAATAACAGATAAAGCTTCCACTGATTCTACAAGGTGCTTGGATGCTGGGTAGTCCTACAGAGGTGTCCAGTTGTACAAGAAGTGGAATGAAAATCCATACTCTGCTCCCAATCCCAACATTGATCACTATTTAATGTAGGTTACTCTAAGGGTTGGGGCATGATCTTGACAAAGAGGACCTTTAAAATGAGGAAAATTCCTGGGGAATGCATACCCATCATATGGAGAAATGCGTATCTCCACTTTGCAAGAGGTATTTGACACACCATAGCATTTGCTCTGCAAGTCTGTTCACTGGCCCCTGTAACTTAAATGCCTACTGTAGTTTGGGCATACTACATGTGGTCACACTGGCACTCACATTCACACACATATACACACTTGCATTTAAAGATTATCATATTAATTATCACATTGTATAACTGCAATGATCTTTTGTTTGCCATTCTTCCATAAGATAGATAAAAGCTCCTTTTTGTGTAGAAATTATGTCACATTTGTCCCAGATCCCTAGGTACAAAGCATAGCCCCCAGCACAGAGTAGACACTCAATGGTTATCAATTTCTTGGTTGATGTCTTAGATAGTCTTATGAATGAGGGAGCTAAATGACTCATTCATTCACACTTGGAATCACATCTGATGACTGTACAAATAGTACAAGTCTGCTTTAGGTAGTACTTCTGACTATGACCCTAGTAGTTTGAGTTGTGCTGATGAGTTTGAATTCTATATTTTGCTTCTCGTAAGAAGATCCCAGGATTTACCATGAGAGTGTATGGAAATATGAAGTTTGTGGTTTGGCCAGGTCTATATATGGCAAAGTCTTAATATTTTGGTCCCTGTGATCAGGACTTCAAGTAGTTTTGGTTAAAGTTGGGAAATGTAAAAAGTGGCAAACACCCCATTTTCTATGTGAGATACAAAAAAAAAAAAAAGGTTTATTGAATTCACAAAGGTCCAAGGTCCAAGATCCATGATGGCCTTCTTGCCTGTAGAGTCCCAAGATAGCCCATGCATCACATGGCAGGACATGGGAAAAATCATGCTTTGTACCTGGTCCCTTTTCTTATAAAGTCACTAGGATTCAATTATGAGGAATCCACTTCAATGACCTTATTTTATCCTAATCATTTCCCAAAGGCCCCATCTTTGAACACTGTAATAGGGTTAAGTTTAATATTTTACAATGGGAGAAAAATTTCAACACTTGCAGCCTTGAAAAACACACTCAACACATACTCAAGCTGGGCATGATGGTGCATGCCTGTAATTCTAGTACTGGGAAGGCTGAGACAGGAGGATTATAGGTTTGAAGCCAATCTCAGCAACTTAGTGAGACCCTCAGGAACTTAGCAAGACCCTGTTTTAATATAAAAAAAAATAAAATAGGGCTGGGCTGTGGTTTTGAGGTAGAATGTCCCCGGATTTAATCCCCAGCACCATGAAAGAAAACAAAAATTCAAACCATGGGAAAGGTACTTTCTTCTATACTCTCTCACCCATAGCAGTGAGTCAAGTCAAGTTAACTAATTCTAACAATGAAAGATATCATTTATTTATTCCCATTTTGGAGAGAGGTGCTAATGATCTATGTGCAAACCTCTACTCTTTTTCTCCTCTCCTATTTTAGTTACTAAGGTGGGGCTAGAGTCACAGATGGTACATCTGTAATATGGCATAGCCTCTGACATTTCAGATCCCTGGGTGCTAGTGTTGAGCAGAGCCCCATGCTGGCCTGTGTGAAACATTTATAGTGAGTGAGAAAGAGATTTTATTGTGCTGTGCAAATGAAATTTGGGAGTGGTTAGGCACATATCAGGCTTATCCAGTTTCTTATAGGTAGTGTTATAAAATGGGTAAAAAGAAAAAATGAACATGGATAAGGAGCATCTGCTTTTGGAAAAGAACTGAAAAAGTAATATTTTGGTAAGACCAGCTTAGCTTGCTTTCAGAAGTTGTGAACAAGAACCCTATTTTTTAAAAAAAAATAGAGATGATTGACATAATAAGAGGACCATGAACAGAAAAAAGGTCCTGCCAGATAAAATCACTACAATATGTAAGAGATTGAATCTTTCTATTTTCTCTATCAATTTATCATCTACTATCCATCACTTGGCAGATGTAATATTGCCAATGCTGTACCCGTCCTTAATCCGCACTTACCATCTTCCTATCCAATTCTCTATGTCTGCTTCTTCAAAGAGTTTTGATATGGTCTTACAAAATTTCATGGCTTCAGAGGGCCAAAGGCAGCTCCAAAATGCTAAGCAAGCGATGACTGTCATGGCTTCGAGAAAATCGCATTACATAAACATTTTACAGTTATTCCTGAATGAATCGTACCTTTCCAAAACAAGGACTATATGCAGAGTTTGCCTGAGGGAGTGAAAATGAGGAGAACCATAAGGATTACCCAACCCAGACATCATTATTGATGTGGCAGAATTAAAGTCGTCAAGCTGTAGTTACTACCCGCAGTATAATTTTTCAAGGACTTATACAAACCTTTTAACTCCTGTCATGGTTCAAGTAGTTGGCAGGACTTGAATTTGAGCTTCAGATTTGGAAAATCAAGGAATTCAAAGTGAATAGCAGCCAGCATCCCTTAGCCTCCTGTGACTTTCCCCACAGACTATAAATGGATCTTGTTTTTGAAAGCAAGCCCAGATTTCCTTAAAACATGTTCCAGTCTCTTGAAATTCACTCGGGGTATATATTTCAAATGCAGGCTGCGCTTTTCTCTGCACCCTCTCTTTTTGGAGCGTCCTCTTTGTAAGCCTTCCAATTCCCTTGTATGGGTTAGTGCCACTCTTGCTGAGTACATGTCATGCCCATCATTACACATTTCAACCAGACTTCCCAGATGAATTGCCGTCTGACTTTCCATTGGCCATATGTCAAAAGCAAGCTATCCAGGGTCAACTTCCTTGAAAAGATCTGCCAACTGGTCTACTGGCCTCCTTAACACAAGTGGAATTATAGGAATCAAAAGAGGAGATGGAGGTCAATATCCTGGGAGCCACTTGCTTTGAGGACACTGCTTTTTCACATCTTTCAGGGAAGCTTTCTGAAAGATCTTTCTCATCTCCTATTCTAAATGGACACTCAATAGAGATAAATTTACAGTCTCTAGTACACTGACCACTTCAGTTTTTAATTTCAAAGATGCAATCATTCAAACAACCTATAAACATCACCCCATTTTCTGCCACTGCAGATTCCTTTGGTTTTATTGAAGTGAGATAATTACTCCCTTATATTGGACACATACCTCTATGAAAGCTACTAAAATCTCACTGTATCTGCATTTTTGGCAAATATATCCTATTCTTGTCTTGTATTGAGCTTGCATTCACCCTAAAATGCCCTGTGATATTTCATATGAATGACTGTTCACCCACATCTGGCTCCTCTCAAACAGATACATTTTTTTCCCTGAATGTGCAGAGAGGACTATACATTTATCTGTGTTAAGATTAATCACTTCAGCCTGTCAAGATCTGATTTTTGTCACTCGGCATATTAGCTATCCATTCCAACTTTGCTAATCTAAAAAATCAGATCTGTGTTCCTATTCAGGCCATTCATCAAAACATAGAATGGGAAAGATTCTCAGAACAGAGTGATTTAGTTTTTTTTTTCCTCGAAATGAACTGAAAGGGACACTGGTACATGAATAAGCATCCTTGTGATATTTGATTATATAACTAATAGTATTTTTAATGCTTACTTGTGCTGACCTCTGTGATACAATATTAATTATTGTCATCCTTACCATAATGTTATGAAAGAGGTGTTGTTTTATTTTTTATAGATGAGAAAAACCACTTTTATCAAGATCACATCCACTGACAAGTTAAAATTCTACTTCTCTAAGTTTTTGTTCTCTTTCTCCTTGCATCCTAAGCCCCAGCAACATCTAATTTCTGTAGTCATCTCCATGTCATGATTTTAGGTAAATGTACTTTGCATATGTTTTTACTATTTTCTAAACTCCTTTGTCCTCTTCATTTTTTTAACCAAAAGTCTTCTATTCTACCTTGAATGATCAGCTCAAATGAATTTTCTTTATCCTCTTATTATGAATAAAGCCTACTGTTTAAGAGCTATAATTCATATAATGTTCTATTAATTTCTTAAATAACATTTGCTATTAGCATCAACACATTTTATTAAACCCTCATATTGTTTGAATCATATGTTGTTACCCACTTCACAGATTTTTTTTAAAGTTATTGCATGAATTGATGAACACTACATAGATGATAAGAGAGACAGACCAATAGTCTTGACAATTAAAGCTATATTAAGTGATATAATAGACCACTAGAACAAAATCCAGAACCTTACCATGGGTGATAACAGGCTTTGCACAAACTGGCCCACACTCACTCTTCTAGTTCATCTCAGACCTAACTTTCCTCTGGTTTACAGCAAAACACGCACAGGATTTCCTACAGTTCTTCAAAAAAGCCCAGATAGTGTTCACTTTAGGGCCTCTGCCCTTGGTGTTTCTCCAGCCCGGTCGTTACAGCTCCTTCCTTTCATTTATGTCTGCTCAATTGCCAGCCTCCCTGACCACTCAAGTTAAATTATTTCCTTAATTCCCAACTAGTGGTTCTATCACTTCCTTCGATCTAATTTCCTCCACAGCAACCACAAATATCTCATTTATTTATGGGCTTGTGCTTTATGATCTGTTTCCTCTTTACGCATGAAATCTCCATCAGGACAGGAGCCTTGTCAATTTTATTAGTTGCCATATCTCTAGGATAATAAATAGTATGTTGCAGGTGTCTTCTACATTTTTATTGAATGAACAAAGAACAGGGTATTAAATAAGTATGGGGTGGAGTCATCCAAATCTTTCAAAAAGTGATGGAAAACCTTCTGGAAGAGGTGGCATGTATTAGTTAGCTTGAGTTTCTATAACACAATAACAAATTGCATGGCTTAACCAACAGAAATTCATTTTCTAACTCTTTAGGTGATTGGAAGTCTGAGATTAGAGTTCTAGCTTGACCAGGTTTAGGAAAGGACTCTCTTCCTGGCTTTCAGATAACTGGCTTTCCACTGCATCCTTGAAAGATGGGGAAGGCGGAGCAACACACCCTCTGGTGTCCCTTCTTTTTTTTTTTTTTTTTCGGTACTGGGGATTGAACTCAGGGGCATTCTACCTCCGAGTTATACCCCCAGCCCTATTTTTTATTCTTTATTTTGAATCCGAGTCTCAGTAAGTTGCGGAGTTCCTCACTAGGTAGCTGAGGCTGGCCGCAAACCTGGATCGGTCTCAACCTCCCGAATGCTGGGATTACAAGTGTGCACCACCACGCCCTGCGTGTCCCTTCTTATGATGAATCCCATCAAAAGAATTCTAGTTTCATGATCTCATATAAATCCAGTTATCCCACCAAAGGCCCTATCTCTAAATACTAACACACTGGCAGTTAGGGCTTCAATATATGACTTTGGTGGAAACATGGTTCAGTCCATAGCTGGGTATGATTCTTGAAAGATAAAGTAGGAAGCAGTGAATCAACCATATAAGTGAGAGTGTAGAGACTGCTGTTCTAAGCCCTAGGACATTTTGCTGTCCTATGCCCCTGTCACATAGGACAACATTTGCAGTGTCAAGGGACACTTTTGCTCCTCACGAATCAGGAAAAGGGCAACTAGCATCTACTAGATACAGGCTAGAGATGCTGTTAAATGTTCTACAACATCCAGGACAGGCATCAACATCAAAGAATTATCTGGCCTGATAGTGCCCAGGTTGATGAATGCTCACATAGACTAGAAAAGCTTCCTCAGCTACATCCACTCCTTCCTAGTCTCCTACATGAGTTTCTTCTCAGTTTCTTCTCCCCATTACTCCCAGCTAGCTCTAATTTACCTGTGGGGTCACTTGTACCCTGGGACACATTGATGTCTTCCATGAGGTTTTGAAATCCAAGGAAGTTTGAACTCCCATCTTTCCTGGAAAGGCTGTAATCAAAGGTCAGTCTTGCCCTGGAGGAGCGTCTGTAGCTCAGAGCTGGGGAGGGTTGAGGTTGCCAATGACACTATCAAGGAAGCAGAGGCACTGTAGACTCTAGCTAAAGAGTGTTAAAGAGTTTTTAGAGCCAGGATGCAGGGGTTTCAAAGTGTAGGCTGAGAAATCCCTTGGATCCTTGTGAAGCAGGCACACAGAGCATTCTCTGTACTTCCACTGTCTGCCATGTCCTCCCTGGTGAGTTCAACAACCCTGAAAAATTACAATTGGCTCAATTTGACCAACTCAGCAGTGCATGAGCACCAAGGGGATTTTTTCTCCCTTTTTATTTGACTTGCAGGAAAGCAACTTCAATTAGATTTTATAGACTTTTGAAGCATGGGGACTCTCCCCTCCCCATACTTTTTGTTATTATAAAACCCTGACAAAAGGATAAAACAAAAATTGATGAATTCCAACCAATTTGAGCTTCTTCATTTACAGCAGCCCGGTAAAAGACGCTGGGCACATTTCATTTTGTAATGATTTAATTCTAATTAGTATTTATAACTAGAGTTTAATTCCAAATGACATACTATTAAATGAGTGCAGAAATGTACTTATTGATCCACGCATGAACAGCACAACGTCATGCATTCAGATGTTGTTGAGATAGCTAGATAGATACGCACCCACACATTTTCTACATTTTTCTCACATTCTTTGATTATAATCTTTCTTTTTTTTATGGTTCACACTGTGATAATGAGTCTTGTAAATTGCTATTTGTAATAAATTTGGGGTAAGATTATTCACTTTTCTTTGTATTTTTCATTTTATGCTCTGAATGCGGGAACCTACAGAGAGCTACAAATTGAGAGAAACAAACATTTCAGAGAAAACAGACCTCCAGAGCTTTGGAAAAGAGCAAGGAATTGACAATGTGAAGGGTTTCAAGTATGCCAAGTGGCCATCATAACTCACTCCACATTTCAAAAGGGAAAAAAACAAATCAAGATGTGAAGACTCTGTAGGGCCTTTTGTTTACAGAGGAGGTTTTCATTGCATGTGGGCTACAATTATTCTGAAGATTCATTTTAAAGCCACTTCCTCATCTCTTATCAGACTTATAATTTGTAATGAGAGAGACTACTTGCAGTCCTCTTCGTTTATAAATGAGAATTGGTAGCATAAAGTGATTTATCTGACAGCATGAGCTTGTCCATGGCAGAGAGTGGATGAGAAACTCGTGCCCCAACTCCTAGTCCAAGGGATTTTGCACTATGTCACACTTCTGAAGGTCATATGGTAAGGATAAAGAACTATGGGCTGTTCGAAAGAAAAATTATGCAATCATTCTTCCTGATAATTTTATGCCATCATTCTTCCTGGCAATTTCTTTGAGAGTTTGGCATGATACAGAATGAGGAGGTCAAAATGGAAAGGATGCTTAGAGATTCACCTATTTATATTCTTCTACTTCATGAATTAGAAAATGATGTCTGAGATGGGGAAATATTCAGATGTCCCAGGAATGCACATTTTACAACTCAGAATTACTTGCTTATTGTACAACCATTGAAATTAAGATAAATAGATATGATGATCAGAAATAAGATCTATATGACAAGCAGCAATAGATTCTGATTGTTTAATAAATGATGCTTATAACTTCTGATCCAAAATTTCTCTCTCTCTTTCCTTAGTGTAGTGTATTTAACAACAACAACAAAAAAAATGTGTACTATTTGCGTCCTTTTAAATACTAGAGCTTGCTTCCAGTCTTATTATCATACATTCAAAATACAGTGCCACTCTAACTTATTTTGATTCTCTTTAAACAAACAGAGTTTGACAGCTTATAAACAGACATCCATACATCTTATGAAGATAGCTTAAAATATCTACAATAACAAAGATCAGGCAAAAGGGAAATCAAAAGCTTTTGAAAAATCATGCTTCTCAGAGTATATTTTGTTCCCTATCTATGTCTTTGATAATGAACGTGTGTGTGTGTGTGTGTGTGTGTGTGTGTGTGTGTGTGTGTGTGTACTGGAAATTGAACCAATGGGTGTTCTACCTCTGAGCTAAAGCCCTGGACCTATTTTTATTTTGAAACAGGTTCCATTAAGTTGTGGAGGGCCTCACTAAGTTGCTGAGATGGCCACAAACCTGAGAACCTCCTGTTTCACCCTCACAAGTACTGGGATTATGGGCATGCACCACCATACCTGGCTGAGCCTACACTTTTTATACAAAGTTTCTAATGTTCATTTCCATATATATCTAATGTATTTATTTATTACATTGTTATTCCAATATACTGATACCGTATACCAACCAACCTGTCAATCTATTTTCAAAACCCCACCTTTTTATCTCAATGAAATTGACTCATGCTACTATTTATATATTTTACTGCATTTCATTTTAATAAAAATACATGAACAGTGATAAGAATAGTGACATTCGTTGATCAAATAATTTGAATATGCTAATAATAGTAATAATCAGGAAAATAGATTTCATAGACTCAATTTTTCAGATGATTAATTATCACTAAAGCAATGAAAACTCATGATAATGCATAATATATTGCCTCAGCCTCTGTGATTTTAAGTTGCTTGATAGTATGTGTGTAAAATTCCTGGACATGGAATTTCTGAAAATGATACCTGTTCATCTATTCATCCCTCCTTCCTGGAAATAAAATTTACCCTAAAACACATAACTTGAGTGGTTTCCTCTGCAAGTATTTTAGCAATATGCTTGTCAGATTGGAAAACATTATAATTTATAAAGTGAGGGCCTCAAAAAAGAAGAAAATCATAATCAATGGAGATTCAGTAATTCTAAGAAAAGAGTGATCAACTGCTTTAGGAACATAAAGAATACTGCTATGCATTCTCCCTACTGTTTCTGAAGTAGCTTGGCGTAGTATAAATAGTGTAGGTTTGCAATTAGGTACAATTGAGTATTTTAAATGAGACTTCATCATTCTTTCTGTTCTAGGAAGATGCCAACCTTGTCCCTATCTCAGGGCCTTAGTACTCCATGGTCACTCTCTTTGGCATGTTCCCCCAGGACCTTTGCAACCTGGACTCTTAACTATAAAGAATACTTCTTGAGTATTTTCTCTGCATGGGAGTCTTAGTGAACCAACTTTTCTGGAAGTAGTCATAGCGCATATTTTCTACTGGTTTATTCTGTACATTTCTATTTTCCCTGTAACAGAAAATAGGAGAAATACAGACAAGTTGTCTCAGTTGAAAAAAAAAATACAAGTAATGAATAAATATATATATATTTCATCACTAATTTGCTCAGTGACATAATGCATTAATACTGCTTCTAGTCATGCCTAACTTACTTTCATAAAGTAGCCTCGGTACTCAAAATACCCTGTCTCATTATATCTTAAGACATTTGGAAACTGTTATTTTGTTTGATTAAAATTGGCTTAATACAACTAGTAGGAGATCATTTTATATAGCAGCCAAACAACTAAGGTGGATCTAACAGTCTAATGGGAACTACATTAATCCATTATGTTACACAAGTAAGATGAAGTGGTACATTTGCTATTTGTGCTTGAAATCTGTGCATAAACAATTCAATGTAAGTGCAGGTGATTGATGAATAAAACATCACTGATCAAGCTGGCTGCAACTAAATTTTGGCTTAATCCTGCTGGTTTAATTTGGTTTGCTGTTTTTTTTTTTTTTTTTCCTCCCTTCTTCTGATGTTGTTTTCACCTGAGGTGGATAAATATATATTATGTATGGGGAAAAATGAGCAACATAAATTTAAATTTCTGGAACAGGTGACAAAGTTGTTCAGCTGCTTTCAAATATTATGCTTCTGTTAAGGAGAAACATAAAAATAACTCTCTACCCCAGGCCCTAAGGAAAAAGTGCCATTGACGCTTTAAAACACAGTCTAAAAAAAAAAAAAAAAAACTGAGTTGGCAGATGAATGCACTTTTTTTCTTATGAGTTATCATTGTGGTTGGATAAATTAGACATTAAGTATCACCTAAATATATATATACAAGTGCAAGAGTTAAGAGTTGAAGAGTTGGTTCAACATTCTTTTAGGGGGAATAATCTTGAACAATAATTTTGGGTACAGGGAGAGAAATGTAAAATTACAGTAAGTCAGGTAGCATTGACAGCAGAAGAAACTATGAAGTTCATCACCACTTGGCATGTGTCTATCATAAGAGAACAGTTTGGATTTCTTCCCTTCACAATTAATAATTTGCATCTAAATATAACATATCTATTCCTCATGTTCATGTCCTTTATGGTCCAAATTTGGCTCCATGGTGCAGGGGGAAGATATTATTCACAGCTTGAGAGTTCGGGGAGGGAAGAATCCTTCTGTGCATCACAGTCTTTGTGTGTGTTGTCATATGCAATGTAGTTTTAATTAGTAAATGTTAATAGTTGTCCTCTTATTTAAAAAAAATGTTTAAAATCGGGAAAACAGGTAATTTGCAGACTTTCCCATCTCTTGCCTATTCTGGTGCTATCCAACAAAATATTAGGCTTGTGTAAAACCAGGACCTAGCAAAATAATCTGAAAGCATGAATGCAAGTTGATTAAATGTAACAGCAAATGAAATCAACATTGTTCTTTTACATAATATGTCATAGTGAGTGCAACACAGGTAAAAAATGTGTAGGTTCACAATTTTGAAAACCTAGCTTGAGAAATTTTTTTAAGAGTCTAACTTGAGCCTAGCTGTTTATTACATGTGAAAGGTGAACTTTATCTGCTCTGCAGAGCTTCAGGAATTAGCTGTTATTTCAGTTTTTGGTATTATACTGAAGTAGTGCTATTCCCCCAAGCGTCCACTCAATTTTACATCATATTTTAAACTTAATTTAAAAATTGCCATTTTTAGTTTTCTTCAGATGTTACATATTTTTTAATATTTAAAATAGAAATCAGCTTGAATCCAAATACAATTCCAAGTATTAAAGAGCTAAATGAGTTTTAATAAGTAGACTTAATAGAATGTAATAAAAAATTAACAATCATGTTTTCATAGGTTTGTAAAAAAAAAAAACCTGAGAAGTGTCATGTATAATATTACATCTCAATATAATAAAAAAGTAACAATGCAAATATATAAAATACATATTTAATACATAAATATATATCAAGGGAGGAGAAAAAGAAAACGATAAAAAAGAAAGAGTTGGGCATAGAAAGCAATAAAAAAACTAAAAAATTCATTAAACTTTCTTGTTCTTTACATTATGGAGTAATTATTATTTTAACAATAAAATTACTAAAATTCATATATATATACATATATATATATGTATATATATATTTGTGTGTGTGTGGTACTGGGGATGGAACCTGAGAGCATTCTACCTCCGAGCTACACTCCCAGTCCTATTTTGTGATTTTTATTTTGAAACAGGGTCTCACTAAGTTGTGGAGAGCCTCACTAAGTAGCTGAGGCTGGCCACAAACCTGGATCTTCCAGTCTCAGCCTCCCAAGTACTAGGATTACAAGCATGCACCACCACATCTGGCTTAAAATTAATATTTTATATATTTTAAACTTTCACTCGATGTGGAGTAAAGACTTTTTTTCATTTATTTGATGTTTTGCTGAACAAAGTACATGGTGTTCATAATACCAAGATGAGTGAAAATATTTTTGGGGAAAATCAATACATTTAATAGCCAACATTTATTTCAGGAAATTAATATTTTTAATAGCCAACAATCATTGAAGATTTCATATGGCATGCTTTGTGTTTTTACATGCATTATCTCATTTAATTTCCATGACCCTATTAAGTTGGTCCTATTATAATTCCCATTTTGCATACTTGACATATAAAGAACAGAAAAGATGAGCAATTTATTTATTTATTTATTTATTTATTTATTTATTTATTTATTTATTTATTTATTTATTTTTCCCATAGTGGGGATTGAACCCAGGGGCATTCGACCTCTGAGCTACACCCCCAGCCCTATTTTTTATTCTTTATTTTGGAACAGGGTCTCACTAAGTTGTGGTGGGCCTCACTAAGTAGCTAAGGCTGGCAGCAAACCCAGATTCTCTGGTCGCAGCCTCCCAAGTAGTACTGGGATTACAAGAGTGCCCCACCACACCCATCCTGAAAATAATTTGAACAAAGTCTACACAGTTATTAGGTCCGGCCAACAAACAACACCCCAACATAGTCTTATTCCAGAATGCATATCTTAAATGTTCCTCAATATTGCCGCTTCAAAGTCATTTTATTCTCCCGGTTTCAAAATAAAGAATAAAAAAATAAGGCTGGGGGTATAGCTCGGAAGTAGAATGCCCCTGAGTTCAATCCCCGGTACTGCAAAAAAAAAAAAAAAAAAAAAAGTCATTTTATTCTATATTTCATTCTTTATTGATGGCAAGTTGATTTTTTCCAGGTGGGGTCTGAGGGGATGAGTAATTTATTGATAATTCTGGATTACTTTGTATGAATGTTGCAACTTGGACTGTGTCCTTCCAAAAAAATGTATTGAAAGCCTAATCCTTGGTACCTACAAATGTGATCTTACTTGGAAACAGGGTCTTTGCAGATGCAATGACATTAAGATGAGGTCAATGAGGTCATAGTGGATTGAGGTCATAGTGGATTGATTAGTAACCTCATGAGAAGAGAGACTAAAAGACACAGAAAAAAGAAAGAAAGAAAGAAAGAAAGAAAGAAAGAAAGAAAGAAAGAAAGAAAGAAAGAAAGAAAAACACAGGGAATAAGGCCATGTGATGACAGAAATTGACTCAATGAAATTACAAGCCAAGGGACATCAAGAATTGATGACATCACGGAGCCAGTTTAGGTGTCCATTGACAGAGGAATAAATTTAAAAAACATATAGGATATACACACAATAAAAGTCTACTCAGCCATAAAGAAGAGCAAAATTGTATCATTTGCAGGAAAATAGATGGATCTGGAGAATATTTTGCTAAGTGAGATTAGTCAGTCACAGAACGTGAAGGATTATTATATGTTTTCTGTTATATGTGGAAGCTATGGGGAAATCAAGATATAAGAGGGACTCCAGAAAAAGGAGAAGAAACCCCAGTGGGGAGATGGAGGGGGGTTTTCAGGAAGGAGGTAGGGAAGGAGATTTGATGAGGAAAACACTTCCATGGACATAATGTACATATGCATAATTATCAACGTCAATCTCAATATCACCTACAGGGAAGGGGAAGGAATGGGTTGGGAAGCTCACCAAGTGTTATGTGCATGTATGTCCCTGTCACTCTGAACTTCATTATGATGTGAGATTAAAATACACTAATAAAAGTATATCTTTAAATTGTTAAAATAAAATTCTGCTAAATTAAAAACGATGTTGGCAAATGCCAGAAACTAAGGCCTAAATTTAGCAGAGGGAGAATGCCCTGCTGACTCTTTGATTTCAGATTTCTGCCTGCAGAACTCTAATGGAATACATTTCTGTTGTTTTCAGCCACTCAATATGTGGTAATTTGTTATGGCAGCCTGAAGAAACCAAAAAGAGGAATTATTGATCTGATAATAATATCTGACATGGTCATATGGGGATTGGGCAGTGGTGGCCACAACTGTGCCATGTATATGTTATTTATAAGGGTTCAGAATATATTTGCATAGTTTTAAAATTCTCATTTAATATGTAGTTTATAAGTAGAAGTCAGTTTTGCTATTGGAGTGGTCTATACCAATTCTCATCCCCCAAATATAAATATATTATAACATTTAAAAATTGTTTGGAGGAATAACACTAGACAGGTTACAGAGATAAGTAAAGATAAACTAAAGGAAGTATAGTCAGCTCTAGTTGCAGCTTTTTATTTCTCTTTTCAATTTTTCTGCCTGGGATTTCCAGTACTATGTTAAATAGAAGTAGCAATAGTGAATAGTCTTGCCATGTTTCTGATCTTAGAAGAAAAACATTATATGTTTACTGTGGGTTTTTCAAATGTGACCATCATTATATTGAGATAAATGCTTTTTTTTTGTTTAGTTTGTTCAGAACCTTTTATTCATGACAGGTTTTCAGTTTTGTCAAATACATTTTCTGCATCTACTGAGGTGATCATATTTTTTTTCTTCACTTTATTAATGTAATACATCACATTATTTGATTTGCATATATTGAACCATCATTGCCTCTCAGGCACAAATCCCAGTTGGTTATGGTGTATGGTCTTTAAATGTGCAGTTGAATTCAGTTTGCTACTATTTTGTTGAGGAGTTTTGCATCTATTTTCTTTAGAGACACTACTGGACTGCAGAGGTTTTTTTGTTTTTTGTGTTTTTCTTGTATTTGTACCTTTGGTAACAAGGTAATTCTGGTTTCATAAAATGACTTTGGAAGTGTTCTCTATTCTTCAGTTTTTTTTGAAGCTTTAGAAGATGATTGGTCAATTGGACTCCCTCCTCCTCCTCCTCCTCCTCCTCCTCCTCCTCCTCCTCCTTCTTCTTCTTCTTCTTCTTCTTCTTCTTCTTCTTCTTCCTGTGCTTGGGATCAATCAATGACTTGGATATGCTAGGAAACTATAACTAGGTAAGTAGGTACCACTGAACTACAGTTCCCAGATTTCAACTGCTTGGTAGAAGTATTTTGTAAAGCCATCTGTTCCTAGACTTTCTTTGCTGTGAAATTTTTAATTACTAATTCAGTTTCTTTACCTGTTACAGATCTATTCAGATATTATATTTCTTCATGATTCAGTCTTGGTAGGTTGTATGTTTAGGAGGAGTTAAATATTTCTTCTAGGTTATACAATTAATTGGCATATAATTGTTTATACTAAGTGACTTAGAATTCTTTTTATTCCAGTGGCACCTTTGTAATATCTTCTCATTGACTTCTGATTTTATGTATTTGAGCTTTCTATTTTTTATTTTTAATATGCTTTTATTGGTGCATTATAGTCTCACATCATAATGTAAATCATGTTGACAGTGGCATGCATGCACATAGCACTTGGTGCCCACCCTTAGCCTCCCCATCCCCCCTTCCCAATAGAGAGTACTGAGATGAATAGTGGTATTTTAACATATGTATTCATAGTCAGTGGTAGTAATTCCATTAATGAACCACACTCTTCCCAAGCTTTCTCTTTTTTATTAACCTAATAAAACTTTGCCATATTTTCAAATATTGCTCTTTATTTCACTGACTTTTTATTGATTTTATTTCTTATATCATTTACTTTTCTATCTTTGTGATTTTCTTTGTCTGCTAACTTTGGATTTAGTTTATTCTTATTTTCTATTACCTTGATGTATAAAGGTAGTTTGCTTGAGACTTTTCCTTTTTGCAATGTAGCCATGTATTGCTATAATCTCTCTATATACTGTTATTTTTGTATCACATAAGTTTTGGTATATTCTCTTTTTTGTTGTCATTTGTTAAAGGATATTTTCTAATCTCCTTTTTTATTTCTTCTTTGTCACATTGGTTTTTCAAGATTGTGTTAACAACGTTTGTAAGTTTTTCAACTTTCCTCTTGTTATTAATTTCTAATTTAATTTATTTTGAAAAACAAAGTGTTATACTTTTAATCTTCTTAAATATATATATGTATATATATATATACATATATATATATTTGTGACCTAACATGCAACTTATCCTTATCCTGAAGAGTGTTTGGTGTGCACTTGAGAAGCATGTATCTTCTGTGACTGTTTAGTGAGACATTCTGTTTATATCTGTTAGGAACACTTGGTCTATATTATTGTTCAAGTCCACTGTTCTCTTATTGATTTCCTGTCTGGTTGTTATATTCATTACTCTATTGAAAATGGGTTATTGACGCCAACTACTGTCACTGTACTACTGTCAGTTTCTCCCTTCAGTGCTTTTAGTATTTGCTTTTTTATAGATTGAGGTGTGCTGAGGGCGGATGCATATGAGGTCTGCTCTCCACATCTGCTGGTTTTGTATCTGAGGATTTAAGCAGTGGCAAATGAAAAATATTTGAAAAAAAAAGAAATTGTGAGAATAGTGAACATGTATGGACTTTTACAAACTTGTCATTCTTCCTTAAAAGTAGAGGATGATAACTATTTATATGACATTTACATTGCATTTGATATTACAAGTAATATGAAGATGATGTAAATATAGGAGGATGTAAGTAAGTCATATAAGTCATAAAATACTGTACTGTTTTACATAAGACACCTTAGCATCCTCAGATTTTGATATTTGAAGAGGTTTTGGAAGCAATCCACCATCGATATAGGGATAACTTTTATAACTTACAAATCTTTAATTATAATTTCACAATTTGGAACAGTTATATTTTCTGATGAATTGGCATATTTATTATTACCTAATGTCAATTTTTATGTAAAATTTAAATATACATGCCCTGTCTCCCTTTGCTTGGAATATCGTTTTCTATATCTTCACTTTCAACTTTTGTATATCCTTGAATGTCTCTTATGGACTGTCTCTTATGTCCTGTCTTTATCCATTTGGCCACACTATATCTTCTTAATCGGAAGTTTATCCATTTGGGTTAAAGTAATTATTTAGGAAGGAAGATGGCAATGGAGTAAGACCCAAAAGCGAGCTTGTCTCTAACTTGTTTTGGGAGGGGAGCTCTGAGTTGAGCAGCATTCACATCCCAGACTACCTTCACGGGAGGTGGGAACTAAAGACAGAGAAACTCAAGAATATCTACAAGGATATTTTTAAACATCAAGGCTGAAAAAAGAAAAAGAAGCAACAAATCCCTAAATAACTGCAGATGAGAGAACAGCCTGCACCCCCAAATGGAGGGAACCCTGAAAAACACACAAAAATCTTACATCCAACATCTGAGACTGTCCACAGATAGCAAGGGCATCAGATACAGGATCGCACAGCCCAGTGGCAGCATGGGACCCCAGATCCACCATGCACCTGGAGGCAGAGGTGAGTGCGCTACCACAGGGAGGTGAGTGCATACCCTGCACCATGGGTAACTGAAAATAAACCATAGAAAGAGAGGGTAGGAATACACGCAGACCTTGGCTGCATGTAGCACGTGAAATTCTTAGGAAAACACCAGACTTGGAAGATGCAGACCAATCTAGCCTTTTCTATGTAAAGCATAGACTTCCCACGTTTGCTTGTGAATGGACCCTGTGCCTGGGACCCTATATTTGGCCCCCACACAGACAGAGGGAGACATCTGGTACAGGGTCTCAATAGAAGCTATAGCACTGGGGCTTCAAACTGACTTCTTTGTACAGGTTTCCAAGCAAGCAGGAATGCTTCAAACATGCTCAGGAAACTACAGTAATAAGTGGACCTTAAACAGGGCTGCAGAAGCCAAGTATGGGAGTTTGTTGTTGTTATTACTTGTTTGGGGTTTTTTATTTGTTAAGTCTTGTTTTTTTTGCCTTTTTTTTCTCTTTCCTCCCTCCTTTTTGTTTTTCTTCTCTCCCTTTTTTGTGGAGCTGGGGATTGAGCCTAAGACCCTTATGAATGCACCCTGAGCCACACATCAAACTCTAAGCCTAGAAGAGCCTCTTCCCAGCAGTCAGAAGTCTGGGCCAGCCCCTCCCTTCTCCTCTACCTCATTCTGCCTCATTAATGAAGTAGGAAACCTTGCAAGCAGTGGAACAGTCCAGAATCAGAGCTTTGGAGCAGCATTCACATCTCTTCTAAGCAAGCCTCAATCCAAGAAGAAAGAAAAACAGAAAGGGACTATCTAAAACCACAACATAATTCAACTCTTCTCCAACAAGGAAATTTTATTCACTTTTGGTTTAACAATTCTTAAAGCTTCTTATTATTGCTACTTTTTGCTTTGTCTTTTTTTCTCTTCTCCTTTCCTCTTATACGTGTATGTGCGAGAGAATATCTGTTTTCTGGTTTTGTTTGTTTGTTTGACTCCCAGTGTACCTATTTGCGGTACCTTGTATTTTATCCAATTCTTAGTACTATATATAACTATTCTATACAGGTTGCTATTAATATCCCTTTATTTTCAGTATCTTTATTTTTTTATTATCTTTATCATAACCTTACCTAAATTCTCATCCTACTTGATTTTATTTTTTACATTACCCTATTTTTGCATACCTCACTCTAACCCTTTCCTCCTCACTCACCATTCACTACTGATTAGATCATAGTTTGCCCTCTGACTCCTCTGAACCCCTTCTACTGAGGCTGTGCCAGATAAGTAAATCAACAGAATGAGCCTATGTACACTACAGACAGGCTAATCCCAGCTGACAGACAGAGCTTACAGTACCCCACCCATAGAAGTTTAAAAAATGCACAGGACACAAACTGCTCTGACCTGCAACTTAGAGTCTACTTCCTATTAGGGAGGCAACAGGCAGGTTCCTGGTCTTTAATACTTGGGATCCATCAATGCCATCCTCACAATGGGCAGACAGAATCCTGGAGTAACTGCAATCCAGTCCTGGTGATCTACAAGCAGAACAACAGAGGAGTGATGGGAGGCACAGACTGCAAACATGGCATTGTAGAGTGATAAATACTTACCAGAAAACTACAAATACTCATATAACTGAGACTATTCACTTTTAAGACATCTCTTGAAGTAGATATTCCAGAATAGGATATTATAATGGTAGACAGATTAGACACAGGGAACCCACAGAGTGAGAGTCAGCAAAAACAATAAAGATACAAACTTAAGAAATTTAAGAAACCTGAAAACAAGAGAAAAAGAACAGCAAGGAAACAATGATCCCCCACAATCCCATTACAACAGAACCCACCAACTAAGAGCTGCAGAGAATGCAGGAAAATTCAGAAGGTTAATAATAGAAATGATCCAGGATTTCAGAAAATAGTACAGAGAGAGCCTGAAAGATCATATAAACAAAGAAACTGATACCCTAAACAGGAATCAAAATGAAGCTATGAAGGAAGTGAAGATGCAATAAATGAAATTAAAACATCAATACAAACCATCAAAGTTAGACTATACCACATGGAAAACAAAATTTCACTCTTAGAAGATGACCATTCCCCAAATAAACACATAGTATATTATTTAAATAAATCAATTTGGCAGCATGAGCTGGACATCCACCAGATTCAGGGTAACTTTAAAAGAACAAGCCTAACAATAACAGGCATATAAGAGGGTCTAAAAGGCAAAATCAAAGGAATAAAAAATTTCTTCAGAGAAATAATATCAGAAAATGTCCCTAATATAGAAAACGAGGTCAAGACACAGGTACAGGAAACATAGAACCCCTGTTAGACAAGATAAGAGAAAATGTTCACCATGCCCCAAAATAATCAAATTGACTAAAGTAAAGAGGCCAAAGAGAATCTTAAATGTAATGCAAGTAAAAGACTGAGTGATATTCAGAGGCAAAATAATAAGAATTACTCCAGACTTCTTAAACCAAGTCATAAAAGTCAGGAAGGCCTGGAATGACATATTCCAAACCCTGAAAGAAAAGAACTTCCAGCCAAGACTACTTTACCCAGCAAAGATATCTTTAAAATCTGATGAAGAAACAAAAATATTCCGTGACAAGAAGAAAGTCAAAAGAATTATTGTCTTCCAAGCCAGCACTAGAGAATATACTAAATGAAATAAATTACAAAGAATAAGCAGTAAACACCAAAACCAGAGAAAGCATAATTTCAATCAAATGAAGAACTAAACAAGGAAGAACAAACACTACCTTAAACATAAATTACAACAGAAAGTGTTCAGAATTAAAAATCTTCTTTCAATAATTATGCTGAATATAAATGGCCTCAACTCTCCAATGAAAAGACATTAAGTGGCAAAATGGGTTAAAGATCATAATCCATCTATATGCATCTGTACCTTATAGGTAAAGACACTCACAAACTAAAGATGAAGGGCTGGAACAAGGTAACCCATCCTAATGAAATTCGAAGAAAAGCAAAAGTAGCAACTCTCATATCAGACAAAGTAGACTTCAATCCTAAACTCATCAGAAGAGACAAAGCAGGTCATTTTTTACTGGTAAAAGGAACGATTCAACAAGAAGATATAATAATAGGCAACATCTAGTCTGTGAACATAGGTGCAACTATTTTTATAAAACAAATTCTTTGTGACATTAAGTCTCACATAGATCGCAATACAATAATATTGGGAAACCTTCAACACTCCTCTCATACCACTAGACCAATCTTCCAGACAAAAAGATCAGCAAAGATTCTAGAGACCGAAAGAATACCATAAACCAAAGTAACCTACTAGACAAATGCACAATCTTCTACCGCACCACAGCTGAATACACATTCTTTTCAGCTGCTCATGAACCATGCCCTGCATCACAAAGCAAGAACTAGCAAATTCAAAAAATGTGACAAGCCAGGTGTGGTGGCATATGCTTGTAACCCCAGTACTTGGGAGGCTGAAACAGGAGGATCACAGATTTGCGGCCAACATCAGCTCTTTAGTGAGGTCTTCCATAACTCAGTAAGATCCTGTTTCAAATGGATGCTAGGGAGAAGATGAGGCTCAGGAGGGTCTCTATATGAAAAGGAGAGATCCTCAATAAGCTAAGAAGTTAAGCAGAGGGACACCCTAAGGCACATGATGTTCTTACACAATCATATCAAGGTCACTCACTGAACTGAACCTGTGGGGGAGGGAGGGCGAGGGAATGGGGTGGGAATTGGGGAAGGGGTCAAATGACAATTGTGGAATTGTGTGCAAATATGTTGTTAACAACTTGTGCTTAACAAATATGTATGCTACATTGCACTAATAACTACAAAAAAAAATCATGTTATTTGCAGGGAAATGGAAGGAACTGGAAAACATTATGTTGCTAAGTGAGATTAGCCAGTCACAAAGACTAAAAAAGCATAGGTTCTCCCTAATATGCGGATGCTAGGGAGAAGATGGGGTATGGGAGGGTCTCCAGATGAAAAAGGAGAGACCCTCGAAAGCAAAGAAGTTGATTTAACTGAAGGGGTTGGATGGGGGGAGGGGGCTCACTAATGTATATCAAGGTTACTCACTAAACTGAACTTGAGAGGGAGGGAGGGCAAGGGAGCGGGGCGGGAATTCGGGCAAGGGGTCAAATGAGAATTGTGAGCTCATATATGGTTATCAATTTGTACCTAACAAAGATGTATGCTTACAATGTATGTAAAAATAAAAAATAAAGAAAAAAAATAAAGAATAAAAATAGGGCTATGGTTATAGCTAGGACATAGAATGCCCCTGAGTTCAATTGCTTACTTTGAAAAAAAAATATATATATATATTTATATTTATATATAAATAAGTAAATGTGACATAATTCCCATGTTTTCAGACCATAATGGCATGATATTAGAAATCAACAATAAGAAGACCAGAGAAATTTCATAAATGCATAAAGATTGAATACCACACTGCTAAATGAGGAGTGAGTCATAGGAGAAATAAAAATTTCCTTTAAAGAAATGGAAATAGAGACACAACATATCAAAATCCATGGGACACTTTGAAGGCAATATTAACAGGAAAATTCATAGCACTTAGTGTAGTGCTCACATAAGAACAGAAAATCACCAAATAAACAACCTAGTGACACATCAGAAAGCCCCTGAAAAGCAGGAACAGTCTAATCCCAAAGCCAGTAGAAGACAGGAAATCATTAAAATCAGAGCAGAAATCAATGAAGTAGACAACAACAACCAATAATCAACAAAACCAAAAGTTGTTTTCTTGAAAAAAAACAAGATAGATAAACCACTAGCCAATCTAGCCAAAAGAAAGAGAAAATCAACACAAATTACTAAAATAAGAAATGAAAAAGGCGCTATTACCAGAGACAGCACAGAAATCCAGAGGATCATAAGAAAGTACTTTGAAAAACTATACTCCAACAAAGTGGAAAAATAGAAGAAACTGACAAATTTCTAGACCTGTACAACCTTCCTAAATTTAATTAAAAAGATATAGAAAATTTAAACTGACCAATAGCAATCAAAGAAATTGAAATAGCAATAAAGAGCCTACCACCAAAGAAAAGCCCAGGTCCAGATGGTTTTTCAGCCAAATTTTACAAAACCTTCATAGAAGATCTAATCCTAATACTTCTCAATCTAATCCATGAAATAAAAAGGGATAGGAAAAAAAAAAGAGATAGAAATCTCCTAAACATATTCTATGTAGTCATCATTGCATAATGCCAAAACCAAATAAAGACAACTCAAGAAAACTGCAGACCAATATCATTGATAAACTTAGACACAAAACTTCTAAACAAAATACTAGCAAGGCTCATTCAAAACCACATCAGGAAAATTATACACCACAACCAAGTTGTGTTCATGCCAGGGGTTCAAGGCTGGTTCAACATACATAAAACAATACATGTAATTCACCACATAAATAGAACTAAGGACAAAAATCGCATGATCATTTCAATAGATGCTGAAAATACATTTGACAAAATCCAACACCAATTCATGCTAAAAACACTACAGTGAATCATAATAGAAGGAACTTACCTCAACATTATAAAGGCAATATGCAATAGAATACAATAGATGTATAGCCAACATTACATTGAATGGGAAAAGACTTTTGTGGTAAGTCCTCAACTCAGGAATTCAGGATCTGCAGGGTCCTTGGCTAATGTGATGGAAAAGAATTTTAGCATGTGCCAGTCAAAGACATGGACAGAGGTTTATTTGGGGAAAAGGGAAGAAGTACACATTCAAGAGAGAATGTGGGTCATCTCAAGATGAGGAAGGCATATTGGGGTGTTCAAGCCTCTTTTCTTATAGGGGACTTTTGTGAGCAGTGGGCTAGAGGAGGTATGTGAGGATGATCTCAGTCCTGTAGCCCTTGAGGCAGTTTATGGTGGACTGATAGTTTGGTCAGCTTTAGGGAGTATGATTTCAGTCTCTTAGTCCTGAGGAAGTTCCTCTTGGTTTGGTGGTCTGGTCAACCTTAGGGTCCTCAGGCTGATAAGGGTCTTCATTACCTGGTGGACAGATTAGCTGGTGAGTGTCATAAATTACAGTTTTCTCAAAATATTGTACCTGTCTTATTATCATTGCACAGGGCAATTATAATTTCTTTTAGTTAGCTCTAAGATCTACAGATTTCCCAAGAATTTGGGAGAGTCAGGCCTTGGAAAAAGAACTGGTTTTGGTAGTAAATACTGAAACACCTCATCACTAGGTTCTTATATTAAAGTTATAGTCTACTTTTCTATCTCCTTTCTACCAAATTATTTATTATATCCTACATCAAAACTACAAGAACTTCTTTTAAAATCAGGGACAAGATAAGGATGCACTGCTGGTAGGATTACAAATTGGTTCAAACTCTTTGGAAAACAGTGTGGAGGATCCCCAGAAGAATGGAAATGAACCTACCATAAGACCTAGCTATATCACTCTTGGATATCTATCCTAAAGAACTGAAACCATAGTAATACATGCATATCTATGTTTATAGCTACAGAATTAATAACTGCTAAATTATGGAACCAGCCAAGATGTCCATCAACAGATGAATAGATTACAAAATTATGAGATACATGCACAATGGAATTCCACTCAGCCACAAAAATGAACAAAATTATGTCATTTGCAGGGAAATGGATGGAACTGGAGATTATTATGCTAAGTGAGATTAATCAGCCACAAAAAGTGAAGAGTCAGATGTTCTTCCTCATATACGGAAGTTAGGGGAGAAATCAAGACACAGGGGGGACTATGGACAAAGCAGGAGAACCTTAGCAGAGTGAAGGAGGGGACCTAATTGAGGGTGAAGGGAGAGGGGAGGAAGAC
Source organism: Graphiurus murinus (assembly GCA_004027655.1). Classification (NCBI taxonomy): domain Eukaryota; kingdom Metazoa; phylum Chordata; class Mammalia; order Rodentia; family Gliridae; genus Graphiurus; species Graphiurus murinus. The sequence goes on along the minus strand of PVLC010002235.1, from coordinate 64,339 downwards.
TTGAAGAGGGAAACACCTCAATGGTCATGATATACATACATTGAAGGTAATCAATGTGTTGAGCCCAGGAAGGTGGGGAGGGACAGGGAGTTGGGGGGAAAACTCGGGGAGGGCTAGGGGAGTGTTGTGTGTATAGATGCCTCCATCACCCTGAACTTCATCAAGTTGCATGTTTACAATCTACCTATAACCCTCCCTCCAAAAAAGTAATTATTAAAGGGAAATACTTATTAATTCTATTTTGTTACTTTTTTCTGCCTTTTTAGTTCTTTTTTCCTATTTTCATTTGCTTTATTCCTTTTTATATTAATAAGATTTCATTCCTTTCTTGTTTTCTTTCATGTTTCCTTTTTAGAGATTTTCTTTGTAGTTACTGTGAGGTTTGTATAAGATAATTAAATTTTATAACCATCTATTTTTGGCTGATAACTTAAACTTTAATCACATAAAAAACTATACATTTTTACTTCTCCTCACCTACATTTTATATTTTTGATGTCAGAATTTACATCTTTTTATGTTATCTATCCATTCACAAATTATTTTCGCTTTGATATTTTTCATACTTTTGTCCTTTAATCTTTATAAATGGCATGCACAACACCATTACACACAAGTATTACAGTTTGGAAGTATGCCTCCAGGTCTCTAATTCCATCAGCATTTCATGTGAGGCAGACAAGAACTGGTCCCTTAGGCAGTAAGCCAAATCTCCAAGGGATGTTGGGCACAAATTCCATTCTCTCTTTTCCCATAAGGGAGAGATCACAGGCTAAGGCAACTTCTCTCTACAGGGAGATATGCTTGCTTGGGGGAAGGGTTGATTCAAATAAAGTGAAGTTGTTCTTCCCATCTGCTTGACTGCAGCTATTCTGGTCTTTGTGCTTATTGCGGGTATTGCAAACTCATCACTGGATTCTAGACTTTCTATAAAAGAATTTTTGTTTGTGTATCATTATTAATTTGGGGTTTAATGAGAGGACGAGAACTTGGTTTTTCTATTCCACCATATTGCTCTTCCATTCCACCAATTATATTTTAATATTTTTAAGTATTGTCATTATTTTATGGGCTTGAGGGCACATGCCTGTAATCCCAGTATTTGGGAGACTGAGACAAGAGGATCACAGTTTTAAGGTCAGCATGCATTAACTCAGGGACACCCTATTTCAAAAACATAAAATAAAATAAAATGGGCTGGGGCTGTAGCTAGTGGTAGAATGTCCCTGGGTTCCACCCCTAATACCACCCCCTCCAGAATTCTTATTATTAAACATAATAAAAACATGGTTAGTTACTAATTTATAATGTTATTTCTTATTTGAATCTTCCAGATATCATTATCTGCTTACACTTTTTACAACTAAATATTTTATGAATTAAAGACAATTAAACACATTTTTATGCTTTTTAGTCCAGATATAAAACAATGAATTTAATTTATTCTGACATTCGTAACTTTTGACTTTCCTCCTTTTCTGGCTTAACCATTCACCTAAAGAACCACATCCAGTGCATGCATCATTTTTCCTCTAATCACTTGTATATTTTCCCTCTATTTTAAAAGGTCATCTTCTTCTCCTTGCTTCCTTTCTAAAAAGATCTACTCTTCAACTTCTGAGTAGACTTATAATATGTAAAGAAACTGAATTGGTAATTAAATATCTTCCCACTAGGAAAGGCCCCAGGTGGGATGACTTCACCAGTGAGTTCTTCTGAACATTTAAACAACAAAGAATAGGAATTCTTTACAAATCCTTTCAGGGAATAACACTCCCCTATGTATTTGGTAAGGTCAGTATTATTTTAGTACCAAAATGCAGGCAAAACCATGACAACCAAATTACAAACCAATACCTCTAATGACATAAATTTGGAAGGCTGAGACCGGAGGATCCGGGTTCGCGGCCAGCCTCAGCTAACCTAGTAAGGCCCTCTGCAACTTAGTGAGATCCTGTTTCAAAATAAAGAATAAAAAATAGGACTGGGGGTGTAGCTCGGAGGAAGAATGCCCCTCAGTTCAATCCCCAGTACCGCAAAAAAAAAAACAAAAAACAAAAAACAAAAAACGAATCATACAAACACAATGGTTGATGTGAATGTAATGTCAAATGATGCATTCAACTTGGAAACACAGTTTTACAAAGCCTTCAAAAGTCAAACATGGACTTACCAAGAGGCTTTAGAATCCCAGTCTTAGGATATGACCAAAAGAAATAAAAACATATATGTTCACAGAAATACCTATGTCCTAATATTTATAGTGGCAATATTTCATAAGCCAACAGGTAGAAACAATTCAAAACATCCACCAACTGATGGCCGGATGGACAAAATTATCATGTATTCCCACAATGTAATACCATCTGGCAATGAGAAGGAATGAGACATGCTACAGCATGGATAAACTTAAAGTGACAAAGCAGACACAAGGCTACATATTTCATAATTTAGTTATGGGAAAGATCCAGAAAACACAGCAGTGTTTGAGATTAAGAGCCTGGGGTGGAGAATGCAAAGAAACTGTAAAGGGCATGGGCTTATAGGGTAATAGAACACTATTCTAAAACTAGATTGTGGAGATTACTCAGCTATTTAAATGTACTTAATTTTAATAAGTTTTACACTTACAATATGGTAATGTGTGTTACTTAAATTGTCCCCTAATAAAATGGACAAAAAAAAAAAAAACAACCTACAAATGATGAGGTTAAGAAATACAGATTAAACAATTATAACTCTGCATTGATAATTAATAAATCTAAGTGATTAGTAACAGAGACAAATTATTTTGTCTACTTTTTGTGTATGCTTGAACATTTAATAAAATATTACAAAAGGAAAATGCGGTCAGTATTATTGAAAAATGAGTTCAGAATTATTTACCAAAATTATTTACCAAAAGATTAATAGTGCTTATGGGGGTTTCTTTAACAACTTCAAGGAGAACAAAATTTTCCCTGTCTTAATTTCATTCTTAAAAGCTTTGTTTTATATAAAATATTTATGTTTAAGTTTTGAGATTGACTCAGGAAGCACAAGTCCATTGATATTACATTATAGCATAAGCAAATTATTTGTGGTTTTCCAGAAACAAAAATGTATAGAGAACTTAAGAGAAATTTTTAAGAAAAGTCAAATAAAAAAGTATTTATATTGTATCTCCCAGGGTCCAGGAATCAGAAAGTTTGCAAAATTTTTTTACTCCCTTTATATCAGATAGTTATATTTCTCATTTTTTCTCTTCTTATTGTCCTGCCATCCATGCCTTCTTTGTTTCCTTCTTTCCTTTCTATATCAGAAAAGAAGCTAGGAATAATCTTCTGATCAAAAAACAAATACACATTCTCTGCATAAGAAAAAGCTTTTTATGATAATTATTTATTGCAATATTCTTTTTTTTTTAGAGATGGAACCCAGAGACATTCTACCTCTAAGCTACACCTCTAGCCCTATTTTATTCTTTTTATTTGAAGCAGGGTCTCATTAAGCTGTGGAGGATCTCATTAAGTTGATGAGGCTGGCCTCGAACCTACTATCCTTCTAAGACTCCCAAGTACTGGGATTACAAGCATGCACTGCCATGCCCGGCTTATTGCAATATTCTTAGAAAAACAAGTAGATTCCGTTAAAAGAGAAGAATGGATTCATGTTCCCTATTCTTCTCTCAGTTTATTTTTGTTTCTGATATGTTCTTGGGTCATGAAAACTTACTGCTTTACTTACCTTCAATGATGGAAATAGATTGTGGCTTACTTTAATAAAGTGTTTTTTTATTAAGAGAAACAGGTGACAGATTATAATGGATTTGTGCACTTTTACATCATGGCACCTCACATTCTTCTCTGTTAGAAAGTGGTTCCACACTAATGTACTCAACTCAATGATTTGAAAAGACATGTCTGTCAGGTTGCCATTATGTGTGAATATCCTATTTATAAGTGTAGGGTAAAAGCTATGGGTTTTCTGAAATAATAGATCCAAACATGGGTGGCAACACAGTTATTAGATGCATTTTGGTCAAGATGTCAAAACTTCCTGAGACTCAGTTGACTTATTTGGCAGTGGAGAGGATAATGCTGATTACTAGAGTTATTGTAGAAGATAAAATAAATATATGCCCACTGCCTAGCATACAGTAGGAATTCAATAAGTTATAATGTCAATCCATTTTGAGGATATCATTCTACTTAATATATGGTACTATAATATGTACATGATGTTACTGTGTTGGTCAGAAAGTGTTCAAATAGCATTGGTGTGAAAGAATGTAATAATTATTTGAGCGAAATGTATTTTAACATGGTTAAGTAGTTTGTAGAAATAATAAGCAGTTGGTAGAAATAATAAGTAATACTCATTGATTCCCACTCTGTTTCAAGCCCTTTTTTAAATGCCAGCAGTATTTTAGTTCAGAGGTGGATACTACTATGATGTATATTTTGTAAACCATAAAAAGAAGTACTGAGGTTAGCTGGCCAGTGTTGTTTAAATAGTAAGAGACGTAGCTTAGGAATGAACATAGGCAGTCTGTAATAATTAAATTATAGTGTTACTGTGTCAATTTCCTTGCTTAAGGAACTTCAGAGTACTAAATGAGCTAATTCAGGTAAAGCACATAAGACATTTACTATCTTACGATTTCTATGTTATGAATTATGTTTGAATAGCCTCATTTGATCCTCACAACTATTTATAGAAGTAGGTTCTATTATTATCCCCCTTTTACAGAATGGGACTCAGAACTCATTGATATGAAAGTCGTTTTATGAGCATTAAGTGATGAAAAGGATTATTTGACAAATAAGTAATAGACAAGTCATCACTTGTATTAATTAAACAGTGCAAGACTACAAGCTGCTGTTTGCAAAAGGAAATCCTATGGACACGTAAAAATAATCTTCATTGTACAATATCTTTTCCGAACAATTCATGGAGCACATTGTCTTCTCAAAGCATAAGCATCCTTAATATTCTAGAGTAAATAACTTTACCCACCATTATTTTGTGAAGGGTTTTCAAAAGTTATTAACTGTGAAATTTTCGGTTTTGTTGTTATTTTTATTGGCATGATGTGGATAAAGCATTCCCCGGAACATGCTTCAAAATATACTGGTTCAATTGCTGTGAGTGTCATTAATGCTATGTTTACTATCAGTATTATGACATTTACAACACAAACACACTGAATAATGATGATATGTTCCCCCTTTGTAGAGTGAAATAACAATAAGAAAATGATCATTTTCTCAATATTCCATGGCAAATTATTAAATCTTTTAAATGATCAAATTAGCTTGTTTCTATACCCATATTCACAGATACCATGAATATGTGGCTAGTCTATGCATTAAATAGATCAGTCTTAGCTTGGATGGTATTGCTAAATCTACTGGATAATCATCAAACATTCCTGCATGGACACTGATAATTTCTGTGTCTGTGTCATTCACTGTTTTACTTTATATAGATGTGTTAATACATTTGACTTTATTACGGCTAAATTGTGTTGACTTGGTAATTGCTAATCTCGTGGATGCACAATTGTATCATTACTGTGTTTAAAGATACCATGTGTATATTTTACAATTTCATTATAAGAAAACAACCTTATAATTACAGTTTTTATTATTGTCACTTATAGACTCCTCATGGCTATTTCAATTTATTTTTAAGATCTAAAGTTTTCAAAAGAAAGTTAATGATATAGAAGAGCTGTGCTCATAAACCAAGTGAAAAAAAATGCTACAAAATTATACATCTGTGAAACTTAAAATTACTAAAGGAATTATATATATATATATAAATAATCAAGGGTGATTTATTTTACAAATACCTAAATGCTAATGGAATTTATTTATTTATTCATTCATTTATTTATTTAAATGCTTAGTTAATACATTAGTAAAATTTGCTAGAGTAGCCGAGCACTTGTAATCCCAGCATTTGGGATGCTGATATCAGAGGATCCAGGTTCGCAGCCAGCCTCAGTTACTTAGTGAGGCACTCCACAACTTAGTGACACCCTGTTTCAAAATAAAGAATACAAAATAGGGCTGGGGGTATAGCTCGAAGGTAGAAGGCCCCTGAGTTCAATCCCCAGTACCGCAAAATAAACAAACAAACAGAAAACTTCAAAAGCCAAGTGGCTTATGACAAATATTTATTTCATATGCCCTCCCTGTTTTCAGTGGGTATGGCCCTATTCTAGGCACACTATTTTAGACACACCATTATCATGGCAGAGGAAAAAGTACCAAAGAACTGCAATGAATATATAATGGCTTTAAAGATACAGTTCAAGTACAGTGTATTCCACGTAAACTTTTATTGGCCAAATCTAGTTCAGATGTGTGGGAGGCACTTTACCTCACACTGAAAAGTTACTTGGAAACAACACTGTACTTAGCATATTTACTATTATTTTCATTATTGTTATTACACTTACCACGTTTATTACTCGTACATGATGTTTGGCATTGTTCTAAGCTCTTTCAGAATTGTACTTACTTGGCCTTCATGCTAGCCCTATGAGGAAGATACTATTACTATCACTAGTTACAGGTGAGAAGACTCTGACATAGTGAGGGCAGGTAAAATTACCCACAGTTGATAAGGTTAATAGTGGATGAACTTCTACTCCATCCCAGGCTTCCTGGCTTTAGGTTCTTGTTTATAGCCACAGAGACAGCATGTTATAGTCATACTGGGGGATTTCTCTTTTCTTCTTTATAATTTTCCGTAGTTTCAGAATTCTTTATTAATTTTTATTCTTCACTCCTCTAAATTAAATGAAACAGCAAAGAACGTAAAACCTATAAAAAATCCTGAAAACATTTTTAAAGGAATTTGGCTCAATTTTCTGATTGCATCTCACAATCTTTTCTTTTCTTAACAACCCTTCTGCAGGAGGTTGCTTTGACTTTTCCCTCTCTCACCATCATGGGAAGTAATAAGGTTCTTATTCTTAATATTTTGAACTGATTATTTAACCCAACTCCTTAGTGACAAATCAGTGATAGCCCTGTCATTATATCATTAAAGGCCAGGGGATTACAGATTTGAGAGGAATTCACTCAATACAAATATGTCTTCTCTTTTTTTCAGACACAGTGCATATCTAAGTTATAAATGTAGACTAATTGTATGTAACAAACCACATTGTGTTTTCTAATATATACCATTCTTGTTACTATCATAAAATTTTGTACTGTAAATTACTAGACAGTAAAGTTACTGTATAGTAAGTTTTTACTATAGGTTGAGCATCCCTAATCATAAAATCCCAAATCTGAAATGCTTCTGAATCCAAAACACTTATAGCAACACCACAAGTAAAAAATTCCACATTTGACATAGTGTGACAGGTTGTAGTCAAAATGCAGGCACAACAAAACACAGTTTATTCAGTATCCCCAAATGAAAAGAGACCTCCAAACCTCCTTCATCTGTGGACTGTCTTTTCCAGGCATGCCCAGATTTTCCCAGTCAAGCCCACCTACAATTGATAATAAAATGCCATGTGCATAGGCCAGATGCACCAAAGACAGATTCCCCACAATGACTCCCAGGGCCAACACCTCCATGCTTTGCTCACTGGATTTGCTTATTCTCTTCTCTGTGGCATAAAGATATTGCTGAAAATGTCACAAAGACCTGAAGATAACCCCATGGGAAGTAGAGATGAGAAAACCAAAAACTGTTTATCTAAAGTACAGGATGGCAAGCTATTGTACAAACTGGACAGTGGTGTGAGTGTGAAACAGTTCACAGACGAGTCCAATGCTGGAATGACCACGGCATATGACGCAAAGGGAAAGAAGGATAAACTGTTAAAGTTCTATGCTGAGAGTGATGAACAGAAGTTAATGAAAATGTAGGAAAACATTACAGACAGTTAAAAATGAAGGCTCTATCATGTATCCAAAGACTGGATCTGCCAGCACTGAGGGAACACATGTCACTTAATGGTAGGCTGATCATGGAATAAGCAAAGATCTACTGTGATGAACTGAAAATTGAAGGGAGCTGTGAATATTCAACAGGCTGTTTGTAGGAATTTAAGAAAAGAACAGCACTACATGTTTTTAAAGATTTATGGTGATAAAGCATATGCTGATTATGAAGCAGCATACAAATTCATTCAAGAAGTGGATGTTGAAGAAGTTTTTAACATCAACATCAAAGCTCCAGTTGTTCATTCATGGACTGATGGTGAAAGAGCTGAAATGGTTTCTGAATCGAAGTGATTGATGATAACAATGGTGATGGAGATAGCTTTGTTGACACTGCAAAAAAAGTACCTGTGAATGACAAGGTGGAAATGTGTGGTCGGATTATCTAGGGACTAGAGCAGCTTGCATTCATTATTGAACAAGAAATCATGTCAGTTTATGAAATCAAAGAGCTACTTCCATGACAAAATCCATTGTCAATGAGACAGAATTCTTCCTTATCCCTAAAAGACCAACTTCCTGGTCCCTCAACCGCATCTGAAATTTCTTCTCAGTTAAAAATAAAAACTAACATTCAGTATATAGTAAAATTATATTCAAACACAGCATCACAAGTGAAGACGGAGCACCTGATGTTGTTCCTTACTGTTGTTTAGGAGTAGATACAGGTATTCTGGAGATGCTACTGTGCTGATTAGTTACCCTGAATGAATTATTTTTTTCACCACATCAATGGTATATGTATTAGTTTTCTGTTACTATAACAAGCTTCTGAGATAATCGACTTATAAAGAGAAAAGACATAGTCTGATCCACAGTTTTAAAGATTTTAGTTCATAGCCGGGCGTGGTGGTGCACGCTTGTAATCCCAGCATTGGGGAGGCTGAGATTGGAAGATCTGGGTTCGCCGCCAGCCTCAGCTACCTAATGAGGCACTCTGCAACTTAGTGAGACTCAGTTTCAAAATAAAGAATAAAAAATAAGGCTTGGGGGTATAGCTCGGAGGTAGAATGCCCCTGAGTTCAATCCCCAGTACCGCAAAAAAAAAAAAAAAAAAAGATTTTAGTTCATGATGAATTGGTTCCATTGCTTTGGGTTTGTGATTGGCACATCGTAGCAGAGGTGTTAGTGGATCAATCACACATGCACACGCACACGCACACGCACACCAAAACACTCATCTTATTGCCAGAAAGCAAACAGAAAAAGAGGAGGGAGCTATGATCTCACAATCCCCTTTAAGATCATACCCTCAGTGACCCAAAGGCTTCATTCCAGGCTCCACCTTTTAAAGGTTCCACCACCTCCCTGGAGGCCCAAGCAGGGAATCAAATCTTACTCCGAGATAGTGACAAGTTTGCCTTCTGATGTTTCAGAATAGATAAACTATCCCATTCACAAAGTTATTCAAAATATTGCCTAAAATTAATACTAGGTTACATGCATAAGGTATGTAGGAGCCATAAATAAATTTTGCATTTACTCTTTGGTCACATCCCCAAGATATCTAATTATGTATATATGCAAATATCTCCAAATCTTAAAAATATCTCAAATCCAAAACAGTTTTAGTCCCAAGCATTTTGGCTAAGGAATACTCAAACAGTACATGATTTTCCTATGGGTATTACCAGATTATATTTATTACCCTAAAATTGATTTTTTTAGAGATGTTGTACTGGGCAATTTAAATTAAAATTTCTTTCGTTGATATGTGGCCTTATTCTATCTATAGTGATGACTCTAAGTCAAATGTGATTATTAGTAAGTAGTATCTCAGTCAAATCAGAGTAATTTGATGCAGGTGTTAGCTGTAGCATGCTAGCCTTTGTTCTCCCTCTGAGGATATGTTTTAATCAGTTGAATAATCCCTTTTCAGAAGTTAAATAAGTCATCATCAAGCTGTCCCTCTGTTTTCTGGTCTGTGAAATGGAGATAAGCAAGCTTGATTAGTGCATCTTACTGATTTTTGTAATGTTATAATGTATGTGCAAGCACATTGCGAATAGCTAAGCACACAAATTTACTTGTCTTACTGGTATTCATAATAAAATGAAAATTATTTTCCAATATTTACTGATTTCCTTATGTGGTAAAAAACTGAACAACTTGATCAATCTTCTGACATTGGGACACATACTAACTGCACACAAGAGTCCTGTTAATAGTTCCGAGTCCTAAAGTTAGAATCCTTTGGTAACCCCTTTGCCGAATATTCAGAGGGAGACACTGTGATGGAAATAACTCCAAGTTGTACATGTTCATTTCAGCAGTTGACTTTGCACTCTAATCGTATTGCCAATTTCAGGTTTACTTAGGACAATGAATTAAAATTCAACAGGATGGATAGCTCAGCCATTGCTTACTGTACCAACCAATTTTCTCAGAATTTGATTATGCTTGAAATAAATGTATTGAAATAGTAGTCAGGAATCTGGTTGAGACTGTCTATAAAAAGCATTTATATTATAATGAAGGTTCATTTTCTCCTAGAGACCACAGCATACTAAAATACTGGTTGATATTAAAATATTGCTATGAACCGTAACTCAGACTTGGAATCACTATTACAATACCGATGAACAATCAGAGGAGGACTGGAGGACAAATGTCTGAGTCAGGCTTAAGGAGCACAGAGTGGGGTACTTGAACTTACTTTGGAAGCAATATTGGAGTGGACAGGCATTAATCTTCCCATTAATCTTCTTTTTTCCCTCCACTTATGTTAGCAAAGATCAGTAGAATATTTAGAAGAGCTTAGCCAATTGAAGTTTATATGAACTACTTTTTTTATGACACAGAGAACTGTTAAACTTTAATAAAAAGAATATTTATCTGATTCTAATTCTCAATTTTATTCTTAATTTTTATTTTCCAACTGGACAGTGTTATCAGGTAAGACCATTCCTTTTACAGAGAAAAGAACCTCTATATATATTTCAGGGATGAGTGAAAACAAAACTAAAGACAATTGCAATTGTCAAGCTTCTAATATGTGTTAAGACATATAGTACCATGTGTTTTTAAATAATTGGTACCACTTTTTGCTAGATCTTCTCTCAAAAGTTTTTTTTATATTCATTTGTTTGTTTATTTATTTATTTATTTATTTATTTATTTATTTATTTATTTATTTATTTATTTGTACTGGGGATGAACCCAGGGTCACTCTACCTTCGAGCTACATCCCCAGCTCTTTTTTATTTCTATTTCTATTGTTTTTGAAACAGGGTCTTGCTAGGTTGCTGAGAGTCTTGCTATGTTGCAAAAGCTGATCTAGAACCTGTGATCCTATCTCAGCACCCCAAGTACTGGGATTACAAGTATGCACCATCATGCCCAGCTTCATTTTTATTATTTTGTAAAATAAACTTAATGATACTTAAATTAGAAGCTTATATGAATTTCCAAAGGAGGCTCGAGAAAGCAAACAGTTCAAATACTGCTATGTCACTATATGAAAGTATCATTAGCAATCTCACTAACATGTGCAGAGGTTGAGGAAACAGGTTGGGATCTGGAGGGAAATATAGTAATGCTTGTGTGCATGTAGATTTTCATCACTTTTTGCCTCATGATGCTTAATTACCAAGTACTATTAAATTTACAAGAAAAAGAAATGAAAGATTGGTGGTGATGATGTGAGACTATAATGTGCCAATAAAAGCACATTAAAAATGAAAATAAATAAATAAATGAAGCTTATCTACAAGTTTCTGCTAATAAGATTAGCATTTCTTGATGTTAATACTTAAAGTTATTAACTGGGGTATCCCATTCAGTTTACTACTGTAATTGTATATATTTAACAAATTAATTTTCTAATGTATTTACAACAATCTGAGAGGATTGTGTTTCCTTTAAACTAAAATTAACAGTGTATATGGTGATAGATGCCTTGAATTGACATCAGCGAGAAATGCACCTAGTAAAATTCTCTTTTTGGAAGTTAAAGGGAAAAAAATGGGAATATGTCTACAGTATGCAAGCCAGTATTTAGTAGAGCCTGTTACATACCAGATTACGTAAGTGAAAATTATAGCTAGGCTGGTGAGGATCAGTGATAGAAAATAAGGATCCCATTAAAGGGAAAGATATGTTAAATATCAAAATGGTAAGATTTGTGAGAAGTCAAAAGCAAGTTGGAATACCGAGAATATAATTAAGATAGGAACCTTAAGACAGGAAGATGACACATACAATGTATATATTCCTGCTGAGGTCAGGAAGCCTTTCAACTGCTGGACACAGAGCCAATCAGTGTCTGAAGACAACTAAATGTCTGAAGATGGAAGACAGCAAGTCATGCTCTTCAGAAGAAAAAATAGAGTACTCAGTCCAAGGGTTCAGAGATAGGAGATGACCTGGAGCAATTTACTTAATTTATATTAATCTACATGCAGTGTCTGGGTAGTTATTTTAATGAGAAACTATAATTTATACAAAACTTATATGTGTAATATAAAAAAAAGATTTAGAAGATTTTAAATAAAAATTATTTTTAATATTTTATCAAGCATCACATAAGAAATTTGTTACAATGCTAAAAATTTACCTTATCTGCATGAGGTTAGAAAAATAATACAGATTTTAAAAAGTTTATGGTGCTGGACATGGTGGCACATGCCTGTAATCCCTGTACTTGGGAGGCTGAGAGAGGAGGATCTCAGGTTCAAGGACAGCCTCAGCAAGTACTCATCAACCTATCTAGGGAGACCATTTCCAAGTAAGAAATAAAATAGGGCTGAGGGTATAGCTTGAAGTAGAATGCCTCTGGGTTCAATCCTCAATACTAACAACAAAAAAAAAAGTTTATGGTCACTGTAGAACAAGTTGAAATTGAAGACATATGGAGAGAATCATTAATTTTATGTATCCACTTGACTGTATCATGGGATTTCCAGATTACAAGTCATTTCTGAGTGTGTCCCTGAGGATATTTCTGGACAAAATTAGCATTTCAATTCATGGCTTTAAGTAAAATAGATTGCTCTCTTCAAGGTGTGTGGTCATCATTTAATAATCTGAGGGTTAGGATGGAAAAAAAAAAGTAGAGAAAAAAGAAGTTTACTCCTTTTGGCTTCCTGCTTGATGGCTTGAGCTGGGAGATAGTCTTTCCCTGCCCTTGAACTGGGATTCATACCATTAGCTGCCCTGGTTCTCAGGCCTTTGAACATGGACTAGAATTAGACCATCTACTTCCCTTGGGCCCCTAGTTTATAGATGGCAGACAGTGGGACTTCCCAGTCTATGCAGGAATCTCTAATGTCTCCTGCATATTCTGAGCCAGTTCCAATTTTCTTTTGAAACCCAACTTTTAACAGTCATTGTTTCTTTTACTTTCTAGACTTTCCATCTTCTTCACATTTACCCACCGACTCATATATTTAGATACAGGTCTTACATATGCATATCTTTAGATACGAGTCAATTATTACCTTTCTGTAACATATTTTCTGATTTTCACTTTTACCCATTTTTAATGATGGCCACATCGTCCAGCCTGTTTCAGAAGAACTTTGTGTCTCTCTCTACTGTTGGGTGATCATTTTCTTGAACTTGGTCCTTGTTTACCTCTATCTCCTGTTACATGGTGAATTTCTCGAAAACAAACTATATATTTTATGAATCACCAAGCTCCAAGTCCTTGGGAATATTTCCTAATAGATATGTAGTATTTGCTGGTTCATACAAATGTACAAATTCCATTATTCCATAAACAAAGAAATTAATGATCACAAGGGCTAAAAGACTTGTCCAGGGTTACACAGGTGGGTCCTGATACCTAATATATGTATTTTTTTTTTTTTTTTTTTTGCGGTACTGGGGATTGAACTCAGGGGCGTTCTACCTCTGAGCTACACCCCCAGCCCTATTTTTTATTCTTTATTCTGAAACCGAGTCTCACTAAGTTGCGGAGGGCCTCACTAGGTAGCTGAGGCTGGCCGTGAACCTGGATCCTCTGGTCTCAGCCTCCCGAATGCTGGGATTACAAGCGTGCACCACCACGCCCGGCTCTAATATATGTATTTTTTAAAGTTCTAAATAACAGAATTTTTAAACAAGGTCTACCTTAAGACAGATTATTTGCACAGGTGCAAAACATGTAAGAAATTCCAAATGGTGATAGCTGCTCTGTGGAATTCAAGTATAATCATAATTGGTAAAGCAAGCAACAAAATCATTGGGCATAAGTATGAAAACAAACATAAAAACACCTGGTCTATGGTCACTGTTTCTAGATTGGCTTCTTAAAATGAAATACATCTTTCCCAATGAGCTCAGTAGGTAATCACAAAACAAATCCAGTCTAAAATTGCTGGGAAATATGCTACTTCATCAAAATACAACGAGGAGCTCTTTTCTTTTCGGCACAATATAATCACTGCCTCAAAATATAATCAATTCAGTGAAATAAATCACAAGAATGGGTTGGTTGGTGCTACAAAGTCAATATTTTCTTTACGACTAAAAGGTTGAATTTTGTTCTCAGTTGATTCAGCTCTGCTCATCTTTGATTTTTATGATGGATATATGTTTTCAGAACTAGTGAATTTGTCTCTGATCCACTGAAAATTTGAGTGTATACTAACTCGTTTATAATTCCTAGGGATTCATATAATTGAACTTGGGTGCTAGGTAGTAAAGAGTATACAAGAGATAGAGAATGGAAATGAGGCTGTCTCTTTCCCTCTCTTTTCACTTAAGCATATGCAAAAGGAAACAAATTTATCTCATAACAATAGAATAACAATCTGCAGAAAGTACAGACCACCCATTTCTCCAACGACATTTTCTCAAACAGCTCTGGTTGAGAAATAGATTAATAGACTATATTGCAAAGAGGAAGAGAGGAACCATTAAACTATCTATTGGGACTCAGGAAAGCTTCTCAGACTGGGTCCATCTGGCAATGCCCAAGGGAATGATTTCACTAGAACTGAAGGATCAGGTTTTCTCAGCTAAACTCCAGTCTCTTCTTATTTTATTTCCATCTGTACATTGAACACTTCTGCTTCCCTAGTTTCTACTCATAATTGGTTGACTCATTCCCTCATTAGAATATTTCTGTCAAGTAAATATTGTGATCACTGTTTGAAAGACACACCAAAGCAGGCTTGCTTCTGCTTGTGTCCTGGCCACAGATGTTTCCTTATTTTAACCTAGTTTTATACAACACATAAATGACTTTGGAGACGAAAGACAATGGTTTGACAAATGGTTTAACCATTTGTCAATTGCATGTTCCTGGGCAAGCCATTGTACTTTCTTTTTCTTTTTCTTTTTTTTTGAAGTACTGGGGATTGAACTCAAGGGCATTCTACCTCCAAGCTACACCCCCAGCCCTATTTTTTAATTCTTTATTTTGAAACAGGGTCTCACTAAGTTATGGAGGGCCTTACTAGGTAGCTGAGGCTGGCCGAGAACCCAGATCCTCCAGTCTCAGCCTCTCAAATGCTGGGATTACAAGCATGCACCACCACGCCCAGCCATTGTACTTTCTTGAGCCTCAGTTTCTTCTCTGGAAAAAAAAAAATCTAGAAATCATCTCACTAAATTGCTGTAAGGATGGTGCAAAATAAGGTCTGAGAAAAGCTTTATATAAAGCAGTTAAGTCTAAATATGTTCCAATCTCCTTTTCACTCTAGCTATACACCAGCCAGTGATGTTTGCTTATTATATTCGATATACTGGAAAACACAGCACCACACTCACAAAATCTGTAGCAACTCAAGAATTATTTACCAGTGAGACACTTTGAAATTTTAAACCTGGATTTCCCAGTGGTAAATAAGTTTATACTAAAAAAATTCAAAATAAATGTGCTAGAGCACTTGGCATCTAGTTTCTCTGAAGAAGAAACTGTGAAATGCTAGCAGTCAATGTCTCTTCAAATTTTGAAACATCTGCCAAGCATAGATATACCTAGGTCTATCTAGTAGAATTAGATCACAAAATGGAATTTGCTTTGCAAATACTCAATAGAAAATGTGCAGATAAAAAAAAAGTATAGTACACACATCTTCTACTGGCTAATTTGACATGTCATAAGAGTAAATTTAAAGAAGCAGGTAAATTGATTCATTTCCAGCCCAAAGCCAACTTTCAATCTTATTTTCCCTGGATATTTCTATCTGAAAATCCTCTGAGAGTTCCAGCAGAAGAAAGTCTATTAATTTTCCATGTACTTGTTGATGCAAAAGCTATCAGGATTATGGGTTGAATATTTCTAGTGTAGGAAAAGTAAGGGATGCAATTAATCTCTGTGAACTAAAATATACCTCTTTTCATTAATCTTTTATTGTAAATGAGCAAAGTAATTGAACCAGTACCACACTGTCAGAATGAATGCAATGCCGGTGGGATGTGCTTGAGAGAGCACATACTGATTGAGTATTAAATATCTAACGGCAATAATTTATGGTTCATTACCTCTTTTGGAGTTTCTTAGTTGCATAGGGCTTGAATTCTAAGTAGTTAGACTTTCAGTTGAAAACGGCTTTCAAATGCTGAAAACAGCAAGTGCACCCAACCCACAGACAATCTCTTTAATTTGGGCTGTTTCATACTCAGTCCAACCAAACTCCAAGAATATTTGCAAACAGAGCTGATCATTGTAAGGGCAGAAAACTGTCATCTTCTCATTCCAAAACACCGTCTTGCATACACTGCCATGATGTGTTTAGGAAAGTGAGAGGTGACATGGACACAGGAGTTAGGCCTATCATCTAAGCATAGATTCTGCAACTTCTTGCATGTTATATAAATCCCTATCCCTCTATCTGCTGGTTTGGACTTCTCAGCTTTTGGTATCACCTGATAACCATTTCCTAAATTGTGTTCTGCCCTCCCCTGTGGCATGATTTTGTTGTACATGGAGGCGGAAGCTTTTTTCCTGCTGGTAACAAAATATGATCAACCTGAAGCAATGTTTATAGAAATATGTGTTTTGGATTTGAAGATTGGGTCTATTCAGACCTCATGCAGTTTAAAAACAAACACTGTTAAAGGAAAGCAATATGAGCCCTATATTGGTGGTTGAGAGATACTGTAGCCATTTATTCAGCTGGTGGATTTTTTAAAAATCCCTTTATTACAGTTTTATCTCAGTGTCCTAAGAAGCAATTAATATTGAGTCAAATAATATTTTTCTTTTCCAGAGCAAACATATGTCTTCTTTAACTCATAGTAGCTGTTCAACATACAACATGCTTCTGAAATGTGATTTTAAATGAAGAACACAGACTTTGGATAAGATTTGGATTTAAGTGCTTAATCATGTATGAAAATGTCTACAAACATTTTTTCACTCTACAAAACTATATAGATATATATGTATATGCACATATATATACAAACATATGAACATATGTGCACAGTTTTACCCACAAACATATATACACATGCACAGTTTTCCTTCCTCATTTGTGGATTCCATATCTGAAAATTAACCAACCATGGATCAAATATATTTGTAAAAAGAAATCGTGTCTCTACTGAAAATGTAGAGAGATTTTGTCTTGTCAAAATTATTCCATATAACAACAATTTATATAGCATATATGAATTATATTTTTATAAGTCATCTATTGGTGATTTAAAATATACAAGAGGACATTGGTTAGATAAATGCAAATATTATACCACTTAATATAAGGAACATGAGCATCCACAGATTTATTTTTTTATAAGCAGGGATTTCTAAAACCAATTTCCTTGGGATACCAAGTGATGTGTGTGTGTGTGTGTGTGTGTGTGTGTGTGTGTGTGTGTGTAAAATACTATATTAAGCAAATTAATGACCTCTAAAAATGCCCATGCCCAAATTCTCCCCTTGAAAGCCATGAATACAGAGTATAAGGAACTTTACAGAATGGATAAAGTTAAGGAATTTGGATAAGAGTATTATCCTGATTATCCAAACCAGATGTGCCCAATCAAATTGTATAAATACTAAAAAAAGAGGATCTTTCCTAGTTCTAGCCAGAGAGCCAGAGACACAGCAGCAGGAGGAACACTCAGCTCATCATTACTGGCTTTGAAAATGGGAGGACACAAACCTAGGATGTGTGCAGCCTCTAAAAGCAACAATGGAGGAGAAATCCCAGTGGAGTGATGGAGAGGATCTACAGGGGGGTGGTGTATGGGGAAAGGGAGAATCAAAAGGAAACACTTTAATTGAAGTTATATACATATGTGAAATTACCAATGCCAGTCTCAATGTCATATACAGGGGAAGGGAAGGGAGTGGTGAGGCAGCCAGGGAAAACTTACGAAGTGGTGTGTGCATATATTTCCTTATCACTCCAAATGGTGTTATGATGTGAGACTATAAGGTACCAATAAAGGCATACCAAAAATAAAATAAAATAAAACAAAATAAAATAAAAGTGACAATGAAATGCACTCTGTTCTGAAGCTCTGGAAAGAGATCCAGCCCTGTAGATACCTTTAGGTTAGCCCAATGGCAAGTGTCTTCCCTGTAGAACTGTAAGGTATTAAACATGTGTTGCTATCACTTTGTGGTTATTTGTTATAGCAGCAATAAGATGAATAAATTATATACACATAATTTATATTTTTGTTTGCACAGACCAGCTCTTTAAATATAAAAAATATATCAAGAGCATTCACTTCCATGAAACAAGTACTTAATGGCAAGAAACAGATGTGGGAAAATGAGTTTACATTATATAATTTTTCATACCTTTCAGATTTGAAACATCTAGATGTATCTATAACAAACATAAACATAAACAATTCAAAAAACATATAATGCATTGCATTTCCTTTCTATAAGAAGCATTGTTGACATCAAATTTATGAAAAAGTAATATTGCTGGATAACTTTGTAAACTTTTGGTGGGAAATAAAATTGATAATTAGCCAATCAGAGGATAGGGGTTTTGCTGAGTTCTGGCTTAGACATAAATAAGAGTTTCCTTTGCTATTTTTATTTATATTTGCTTGTTAGTCATTTATCTTTGGCCAGCACCTGCTAGGTGATTTTCTGTGTATCTCAGGCAAATATCAAGGTGAGTTGAGTCTAGTCATTCAAAATTTATCCATGTCCATCATCCATTGGTGGTAGGATCTAGAGACTTAGAGATGAATCTGATAGAGCACTTGATATCAAGAAAGTCCTAAGGACATGGATACTTAATGAAATGACTATAGTTATGTATGAAAACCCATTGGATGAATAATATGTACTTGCAGAAGAATACAGAAACACCAGCTTGGCAGAAAAATGATGGCATAGAATATTTCTGCTGATAATCAAAACTCCTGTGTGCCAATTAGTTAAAAATAAACACAAACTCTTCTTCAAGATCCTTTTGCACTCATCTGCTGTTAAACTGTTATAATAAATACACAATTCTCTAATGACTCAAAGGAATATTGACCCCTAGATCACTGAAGTGCACACATGATATGCTGGGTGGAAAGAGGCAGTAACATTTGTCCTCCAGGATCCATCTTAATTTAGTATTCAATAGGCCTCATCTCTCATTACCAGAGTCTTCTCGTGTACATTAAAAAACAAACGGAAAAAAGTACAAATACATAAGTCAGGCAATTTCATTTGCGAAAAAAATGTAATTTTTTTTTTTGTCCTCGAGGGGACTAACAAGAGAGGCTTTCCCACAAAAATGTAGTATTCAATGACTGAAATTATAAATCTGATCCAAAATATTTTCTTATGCTCGATGCCTTCTGTAATTGAATATGTGCTGACAACAAATGAAAAAAAAAAAAAAAAAAAGACTGTAGTTGCATAGCTTGATTCAAGATAAGACTGAGGCTAATGGTGAATTAGTCATCAAAACGGGGTCTGATTACAGTCCTATAGACCTAGGCAGCTTCAGCACTCAGAAAGCTACAGAATGTTTTTTTATTCCAGTTGAGTATCGAGATGGAGGAAAAGGTGAGAGGATTCCCAGATCAAGATAGACTCATACTGACAAATTTGGTATTTAACACTATGATTTTAAAATTGAATACTGACTTTGATTTTTTTCAATCTTCTTTTGGAACCTATTTCCTGGAGATTTGAACATATATTTATAGTACAAGTAAAACGGAAATTTATATCTTTCTTCTCATCAATTTTCAGACATTCCTGTAGAGAGTGAATTTGGATCTTAATTACACAGATAGACATCCCTCAATGTCTCCTTATCTCTCCTTTTATCCCTCTCCACCTATGTCTTTATCTCTCTGTACTTGTTGGGTAAAAAAAATTGTTTTTAATTATAATTCATCTTATAAACTCACCTTCATTTCAGTTGTCAGGATTTCCATTCCTCAGACTTCATCAGATATTTATTTATTAAGTCTAAATAAATGACTAACCTATGTGAAAGTGTAACACAGACATTCAATGATTTGAAGAAAAAAAAATCATTTCACCTCTGCTGCCTGCCAGCTCCATCATTGAACCCTGGATTGCAGGATGCTGATAGGTTTAACCAACATACAAATGCATTTGATTTGAGATCAACTCTTTGCTCTAATACTCACCTTTATTCTTTTCAAATGGAGGAAGGAAGAGTATCAACTACTACCTGGGCTTTGGAGAGCATGCCCATCATTTTGCACACTACCTAGAAAGAAGTAAAAATGTGATCACATGTATTAAATACTTTCTATCTGCAATAGGTATTGTGGGACCTGGGATTAAGGAGGGATTATCTCTTTGTAAAGTCAAGGGTCTGTGCTTTCTCAATGATGAGAGACAGAGAGATCTCGATAACTATGAGAGTCAATTTTAAAATTCATTTATTTACTCCTTCAGTCAGAATGGCTGAGGATGTGACTTTGGATGATTTTGAAATGCTAAGTCCATAATATTTTCATGGTGGTACGTAGCATGTGGGAATGGGCTTCTTATTCTATTTAACACAAAGTGACCTTGTCTGTTGACTTAATGAGGAAATTATACATGCTGTACTTTTCTATTTAGCAAAGGTTTTGCACTCAAAGTATATCAAAGGATCACACTGCCATGAGGAGTTGGGTGCAGCACAGCCATATGGCAGAGAAAAGGCCACAGCCATCAAGCAGACACCCTGCAGTGTCGCAGACAAGGCTTGCAAAAGGGCACTTGGGGAGGTGGCAATACGGGTTAGCCACTGGGCAGCAAACATGTGTCCCGTAAACGGTGGCCCCAATTCCTCCAGCCCATTTCCAGTGCCTAATAGATGACACTTGTTTGAAACTCAGGGAAAGTGTTTTGCATCGGACTTAGATGGAAATGAGGGAAAGCGAAAAGAGTAACTATTAACATAATTACCAGGAGACCTGTTTGATCTCTGCTTCATGTGCACATATGGCTGGGTGTTCAACGGACTTCAGTAGTCACCGCTCCCCTAATAATCCCTGTTAATTAGATAATGGGAACATTCTCTCATTGTGACAACAGAGTTTTCTTACTCACTCAAATTAAACCCAGTTAATTTTGTTCAGCGTTGAGACTCCAGATGGCCCCTAAGATACACCCTGCTCTGCAGGCAGAGGGATCCACTGCCTTTCTGATCTGAGATCTACTTTTGAGGGCTGGAAAAATAGTTTCTGGGAAAAGGCTTTTAGAAACTAAGAAACCAATCTTCACTGTCTTGTTTCTTGTCCCATAAAATTAGATAATTAGGCATTGTGTAAGTGTGTGAATTCCTATGGGTTTGCACATGTGTGTGAAAATTTATAGGTGTGAAAAGGGGCTCAGCCTCTAAACCCAATGCATTGCAGAGCAAAATGACCTCACAATGATTGCTTGCCTTCTTTCCTCTCCACCTCTGCAAAAACATTTAATTTTATTCAATTTAATTTTATTATCTTTTGGTACTGAGGATTGAACTCAGTTTCATTCTACCTCTGAATTACACTCCAGCCCTATTTTGATTAATATTTTTTATCTTGAAACAGTGTCTTGCTAAATTGCTGAGGGCCTAAGTTGCTGAAGTTGTCCTCAAACCTGTGATCCTTCTGTCTTAGCCTCTCAAGTACTGGGATTTCAAGCATGGGCCACTTTGGCTGTCTCACAGCCTATTTCTTAAAGGCAGAGTATTAGAACTAGAAAGGACTTTAGAATTCAGCTAACCAGTACATTCAACTTGTATGTGGGAAGACTAAGAACAAGCGGAAATGGCCTGAGATCAGAAAGTGAGCTCATGTCAGGCCCATGAGTTCAACTTTTTGCTCCCTCTAAAGAGCAAATCATGTACTTCTTGTTTTTTAAAGTAACAGCTTTGTTGGGAAATAATTTACATACCATAAAATCCATCTTTAGTGTACAGTTCACAAGTGTACGGTACTGTGCAATTCAGTAATTTTCACAGTCTCTTCCTGGCAATATACAAGACTCTGCCCTCTACTTATTAGCACCTCTTCCTTCCACGGGTCATATTTAAGATCTGAGAATAAAAAGCCTCCAGCCGAAGACCCAGCGATAATAAGATGATGATATTCTTTATTTAATTTAAATGCATCAGTTATTTAATTAGGTTCTTGGTAAGAAATTTAGATGGTCACTTGGTGAGGATAAATTCCATTCGGTAATGCAAAAAGGATCATATGTAGCCCTGCACTGAGGACATAGCTCTGATTTTGGTAAACTTTGCAAGTTAAAAGCTTTCTGATTCGCCTTGTGCTGTTCTGTAATCTCTTTGTAAGCCACTCCATAGGTCTCTATCTCCACATTAAAGTTCTCACCTTCCTGGTGTTCTGGGCTTCTGCAACTGCTTCTTGGAATTAGCATCAATGGCATATTTGGGGATTAAAAAATTACTTTTATTGATGCATTGAAATCTCACATCATAATGTAGTTGAGGTAGGGACAGATCTGCACACAGTACTTGGTTTGGGGGTTTTCTATAGCCAAGATTGGTTTTTGTGGAGGTGGAGATGAGACATGTCTGGTGTGTCCTGCATGGATGGATGTATTCAATTGAGGAAAAGAGGTCCAGACACAAGTGGCAAGCCATTGCTCAGCTGTTTCAGGAAACTCACTCTCTTGCCTTGGTGACACCAGGGGGGATGACCAGGATTGTCCTGGGAGTGACCCTAGCTCTCGAGTTTCTCATATGCTTACTGAAGGGATTTTTGCCATGGTTAGAAAGCTTCTGAGGCATGTCATCAGTAGGATACTATCTCCGCATTGTAAAAAGCTCAGCCACCAAATCTGGTCATCACCAATTGGTTTTGTGATGGTATCAAGAATCTTCTTTTTCTTCTCAGCCCTGGATTAAGCAATTTAATACTTCCTCTTCATCTTGGCCCTTCTGGAATACTTGGTGATCCCAGAGTATCTGAAAGTTCCTCTTGATGAGGATAGAATTAGCTGGAGTGGAGTGTCCTCTTCTTCCGTTTAGCTGTGTGTTTGCTCCTTTCAACCTTGATGCTGGCATCAGCCCTCTTGGCTTCCAGTTTCTTCTCCCTAGTGTCTGGATTCTCAGTTTTTTCATCTGCCATCTTACAAAAAAAAAGAATGACGATATTCTTGAAATG
Organism: Graphiurus murinus; assembly: GCA_004027655.1. Classification (NCBI taxonomy): domain Eukaryota; kingdom Metazoa; phylum Chordata; class Mammalia; order Rodentia; family Gliridae; genus Graphiurus; species Graphiurus murinus. The sequence continues at coordinate 40,877 of PVLC010002235.1, read as the reverse complement.
CAAGCTCTTGTCATGTGCCAATAAGGATGCTAGGTTCCTGTTCCTGCATCTGGAAGATGCTTGTGATCACTGCTGTGTGCCAGGCACTATTCACAGCACTTTGTAAGGTAGAGAGCCAAACAAAGATCTTGGCCTTTGGAAAAGGAGAGAGAAAATGCATGATACATCAATTACACATTTTAGAAGATGCTAAGTAGTGTAGAAAAAAATAGAAATCAGAACAAAGTAAAGGAGATGGGACATGTGGACGTGTGTGGAGGGAATGAGAAAGGAAGATTCGAATTTTGTGTAAGAAAGAGTCAGTGGAAGTCCACTGAGGTGACATCAGACATTTATGTATGTATGTATGTATGTATGTATGTATGTATGTATATATGTATGTATGTATGTATGTATGTATTTATTTATTTATTTTGGTAGTGGAAATTGAACCCAGGGGCATTCTATCTGACATACATAACCAGCCCTATTCTATTCATTTTATATTTTGAAAAGGAGACTCACTAAGTTGTGGAGGGCCTTGACAAGTTGCTGAGGTTGACCATGAACCTGTGAACCTCTTGTCTCAGCCTCCCAAGAACTGGGATTACAAGCATGTGCCACCACACCTGGCCAACCTCAGACATTTAAATGTCCAGAACAATCCTTTAAGGGTATGTTTTAAATATGTATTATTAATTTCTTTTTAAAATTAATTCTTTTAAAAATATAATACACATAAAATGTTTATAATTCAATGGATTTTCATAAAGGGCATATGCCTATTAAAACTATTTTTAGATGGTAAAACTGAGGTAAATGGAGGGTAAATAATGAGCTTAGGATCACACCACTGCCAAGAGCAAGCACCTAAATGTGAGCTTCTGTGACTTGGGAACCCTAGGGCTTTCCAATTGGCACAAAGATTGTCAAGGAAGAAGGCTCAATGGCTAGACTTTAGACTCTGGAAAACTGGACAGAAGACAGTTGCAGGGAACTAAGTATGGGTCAGTTGGATCTGAAAAGAGATATTTTAGCTTCCTGAGTAACAATGGAAGGGAATTTAGAAGCAACTTCCCGGGGCATCCTTGCCTATAGAAATACAGAGGTGCTGCTATGTCTCAGAGTTACCACAGAGTGGCAGTGTTTTAGAACTTAACTAGAGTTAGCAATTGCATCCAAAGTCCCCAATTCAGTCCTTTTTTTAGAACCTGATGGGCCTCTAACAAAAATCACAGATCATAGATTCTTGCATAGAGCAATACTTACATTTATGTAAAATTTAGTTTGCATGAAAAAAATCACAAACACAAACAGGCAGGAAATGTGATAATCTATTGCATATATAATAAATATCTTATTTATTTTAAGGAATAAAAAGCAATATTTGTGTAATATTTGCAATTAAAGCTATACCATAGACTTTGTTGGGCTATGCCAGGGTACCTAGTGGCAAATTAGCATTTTTACCAGGGGAAAAAAATAAAAAGACCAGATTTACATTAAAAGAAAAAAAAGTCTGAAGACATGGGAAAGATATATAATTAGAGAGGTAAAGTTCTAGGAGAGAAGACAAGTCCCAGAGATTGTGTGTGTACTTATTCACTGTGACCTAGGTGACATCTGGAGACATTTGCTTCTGCATTAGGTGTAGTGGGCAAGAGGATAAGAAACCACACCAGGAGCAGCTGGAACCTCAGCTGCACTGACGGTGGTCTCAGCATACTAGAAAGATGATCATTGGAGTTTAGTATCTGTCAATGAAGAGGAGTCCAGATAAATAACCTAAGAGTTGGAGCAGAACAGCGGTTAACAGACCTGTTTTCTTCTTAAGTCTGAAATTGTGCCTCCAGTCAGCTCAGTCTCTCATTAGACAATATTGATTTGCCCCTACTTGCCAGAGGAGAGTCAGAGGATAATCGAATCCTCTTGGAGAAAGACAACATCATTCAAAGCCTCTGCAATATTTTAAACGTCATGTCTGGCATTCAATCAAAACTTATGAGGCTTAACAAAAACAGAACCAAGAGAAAGGGGGAGGAAAAACCCAGACATACCCTTATGGGATCCAGATAATGAATTTGTCATGTAAACTTTACAATAAGATTAAGTAATGTATTGAAAAGAAGAAAAATATAAGATGGAGAATTTTACAGAAGGACTGGAATCTTTAAATAATAATGACTCAACTTAAAATTCTAGGAATAAAACAAATGATCACTGAGGTTAAGAACTGCTACCACTATCACAAACAAATCAATAAAACAGATCCAAATGAAGAGGAGATAGGTGAACTGAATGAAGACCAGCAGAATTTATAGAGAGAAAGCTACAGAGAAAGGAAAAAGACAAAAAAGGAAAATAGCAGCAAAAACAAAAATGTTGGGTAATATAAGATAAGATAGGTATGGGACATGGTGAAAAGACGCAGTACACATGCATGGAAGGCCCTTATGGAGAGGACAAAATCAGGATACAACTTTATTCAAGGAAATACAGCCTAAGACATTATAAAAGAAAACCGATAAAAGATGTCATTTATAGATTTAAGGAACTCAGAGAATCTAAGTGAGATAAAAAAGAGAACTGTTCCTTACCACATTGCAGCCAAAAAGAAAACCTGAAGGCAGCCAAGGGTAGCAGACAAGGGAGGTCTATATAGCAATGATAAAACTGACATCTGACATCCAGTGCAAAAGAGGAAAGCCACAGTACAGTGGGATGCCATTTCGTAAGTGCTGAAGGACATGAACTGGCAAACTAGAATTGTATACACCGAGACTGTGTCTTTCAGACATAAAGTAAAAATCAAAGCATTTCCTGACATTCACAAACATATATTTTCTTCTAAAATTAAGCACTGAAATAATGACTAAAGAGTGCTTCTTCAGTCAGAAGGGCTATATATATATACGGAAAAGCAGGAAGGAGAGAAAGAAGACTGAAACAGTAAACAGATATCAAATCTGTATGAATATAAATTACAAAACATAATAATTTTAGGAAGTTTAGGATTTAATTTCATGATGACATTAACCTAAACCCAAGAAGGAGCTTGTGTGGAGGTAAAATGTTAGAAGATCTTAGCACTATCTGGAAAATTATAAAATTTTTCATTTATAGTAGTTTCTAAGAAATCAAGATGTATATAGTGATATAGTGAAACCTCTACTAAAAGTGTAAAACTTTGTAACTGCAAAGCTAATAAAAGTGACATCAGTTAATTAAAAATAATTGATTAATCAAATAGAAGGCATGAAAGGGGAGTATAAAGGAATAAAAAGCATGTGAGACAATCGGTGAAGGTAGAACCCAAATGGAAATTAGAAAATATGTCAAAATTTAACAATAATGTAACATAATATATCAAAAGAAGCATATTAAATAAATAAATCTTAAAGAAAAAAACATATAATCCAAATATATATACATATATTATTACTATTATCATTGTAATCATTATTATTATTGGTGGGACTGGGGAATGAACTCAGAGCATTCTACCTCTGAGCTACCCTCCAAGCCCTTTTTTTTTTGTTTTTTTTTTTTAATTTTTTTTATTTTGAAACAGGGTCTCTCTAAGTTGATGAAAATCTTTCTAAGTTGCTGAGGCTGGCCTTGAACCTGAGATTCTTCTGTCTCAGTCTCCCAAGGACCAGGGTTATAGGCGAGCACTGGAATAGTATATGACAAAGAGAATAAACAAACTGCTATTTTCTGGAATAACATGGTTGAATCTCCTAAGAAAAATTGATGTAAAGAAGCCAAAACCAAAGACCATAGACTACATACATCAATGGATAACAAGTTTAACATGGAGCCAAAATCATTTGTGGTGTAAGAAGTCAGAAGGTGGAGGTAGAACAACTTGGGGTGGTGGTGTAGAGCATGAGCGCTGATAACGTTCTGAGTTGTTTTTAATAGAGAGATGTTTACACAGGTATTTTACTTTTGTGAAAAATCCCCAAGATGTGCATTTCTGACTTTTTTAACTTTTTCTGTACTTATAGTTGACTTTAATAACTGGTTAGCTTTTGAAATCACAATACAATCAGAGTGGTGTCCCATCATAAGATTACTTATCTATTTTTAAATTAATGGCCATTGTTTAATAGGGTAAAAATGCCTCAGATTAAGTTTACAGATCAACTTTCATGGGAAGTGGGCTGTGAAAGCTGATTGCCTGTAACTCCTCCACTTATGATATCTATGACCACAGGCCAAGTACTTAACCTTCGTTAGCCTCAGTTACTGCAGAATTGGGACAACAGTAAATTCTTTCTCATCAAGTGGTTTTTGAACAAAACAGAGTGAACTTGCCAAGAACTTCATGAGGTATTATTAGTCCATAAATATTTATTATTATTAAATACTGGAAAACACAGACTCTAACCCCAGTTTTGCCAGTATTTGAGTTGAGTGACCTTTATAAAATCATCCTGTAAACTCTTATGATCTCTTAAACCCAATAATGATTTATTAAATTGGCAGTGTTAAAAATATTACAGTATTTCTGAGGATTAAATTGTTACTGTATAAAAATGCTTTTTAACCTGCAAAACAAATAGAAAGTATTACATTGAGGTATATGTATTTCAAAGTGGATAAAATATAACACAAGTATAAAAATGAAGAAACACTAAACTCATTGTCTGATATTTCAGTAAATGTTGTATATTACTGATAAGGTTTGTGATATCCAATAGATTAAAACTGAGCAAAAGATATGAGGGAAACTTGTGTGGCCATGGAAATTATACAAACAGCTGATATAATGATGAAAAAAATCATCATGAACTACCAATATAGTGGAATTTATTGCTTGTATTTTGCAACTACTTGAACTGAGATAAAAAAATAAAAAGAAACTAGAAATTTGGTTCCAGTGTTATAATTAATGATTTTCTCTTTCATTTTCTGTTTTGCTTATCTCAATTCAGGTATCCAAGCACAACTAAACATTAGAGCAAGATGGATGTGTACATGCACATGCTAGCTGAGAAAATAGAGTTGGTACTTTCTATGATTTCCAATTGTCAGCAACAGCCCAAGATGCCACAATTAAATGGAAACTAAGTTCCCTCCTGCTACATACAAAACCAGTCCTCTATGGAATCATTTATTTTAACAGATGATTATTTGGCAAATTCTAATCCCCAGGGCATATCCAATGCATGGTTTATGAAATAAAACAGAGTAATTCAGATTACCTGCTTCTGCTGTTTTGTCTATTTTTTAAGAACTACAAAGGTTTGGAGATATACACAACTCCCCTATAAATCATCTTCCTCAAACATGATACATTACTTTTTTATTCAAAACCAATACTTGCTTTCAAAATGAAGTTCATTATAAACTCTAACCTGCAACTGAGAGATAATATGACAAAATACACAAAATATGCATGATATTTCACTAGTTAACATGAACTTGATGTAAAAAATATTGAATTTGTACTACATGGAAAGACTGGTGTGATTCATTGGTAACTAATCCCTGAGATGTTCTAGAATGAAAGAAAATTTTAAAAACACACACACAAATAATAAAACAGTAATATAATAGATGTCTTATTATGCAAAAAAGGAACCATCAGTATATCATGTGTTTCTATTGACAAATGAAGTGAGGATATCTATAAAGTCTCTGTAGGATTCAAATGTAAGTTATTTATATATATAAAGTAAGTGTAAAGGTCATCACTTTTCAGAAAATTTAACACAGGCTTTTAAAAATTTGGTCTTAAAAAGTAATGTTTTTTTCCCATCCAAAAATTAATTAGAATGGATTTTTATTTAAAGATAAAGGTCACTATTTGTGAAAAATCAAAATCTGTGATTTTTAAATTTTCTTTTACATGATATCATAATCAGGGTTAATGATAAAAATCTCGAAATTTATACGTGTATATGTGTACAAAATACATATGATTTCTTATACATGAGAGTCACAGTGATTTACTATTTTATACTCCATATGTATAGTACATGGTATAGATTGAATTTAAATTATAAGGATGTAGATATATATAGCACTATTTTTATCTACATAGCATTCTAGTTGATTGATGCATAAGAGTTTATTGAGTCTCCTCTTGATGACCATATACATTTCAGTAATTTATACTCCATGTTCATTTGGCTGTTGTGAGTCCTATAGTCATCTTAATGTCTGAGATGGAAATGAATAATAAATCATTGGTGGAGATTAATGTATTTTAGTTTATAAGTTAGGAGACACAGAGGAGATATTTCTCTTGTTTGTGCTTTAGAATTGTGATTTATTTAATATTTATATAAGATTGAAATTGGAAGACATTATTTAAGGGCCCTCCATTTGGGGCAATCTGTGAATTTAAGGATTGCATTATTTTTAGTAAAGCTATATTTCAAATTTCTTATAATATTCATTTATTAATTATGGATCAGTTTTATATGTGATTTGAGGACATATAAGAATATAAACAATCAAAGTTAAATATATGCATAGTAGGTTAAAATTTATAAATGGAGAATATAAAATTTAATGTGAAAATAAAGTCTAAGGGAAATCAGATTTCAAGAATGGATGCTACAGTACACTGCACTGAGATATAAACTCTACTTTTAGATTCTTAGATGCTTGCGCATTAAAAAGCACAATCAGTACAGTGTACTACCATAAAATTACAGTGTTTTGAGAAATTTTAAACTAACAGAAGGAAAACACAAATATTCACATATGCACATAAACACATATATTCACATGAAACTATATACAATGCAAAACTGAAAATTTTCTCTAAGGAACTAAATTCAGTTGGCTATCTTTCCTGGTTACCTGGTTACCTTCTTATTGATCTGAACATAAACAGTTCAGTTGCATTCAGATTAAATGAGAAAACTTATTAGAAAAACAAAGAATGACTTAAAAAGACAAACTCAGAAGTTGCCCTGTTCAAAGGAAAGTCTCACATAGGTTAATGGTGAATTAGAGAATTTCTGTAACCTCTGAACACCCAGACATGGAAAAGTGAGAGCTAGAAGTAGGTGCAGGATTTAGAATCAGCAGTTTTTATTTAGATTTCCTTTGTTTTTTTAATGGATATTTGGACTCTTGGTTGAGCACAGTGTGCTGCAACACTACACCAGCCATTCTGGGTGACTTGTGGAAGCATGTCACTCACCTGTACCATGGCTTCCTGAAGGACTCAGTGGGGAAATGCTAGAGCAAGTGTTGTCACTTAAAATGGTAGACCACTGGAGGTGAGAGATCCTGCACAGTGATTGCTCTAAGAAATGTGACCTTGAGATGGAAGCTTCTTGTTTTAGAAAATAATATATTTAAAAAGCAGTCCTGGCCCGATACTAGCAAAGATGACTGGCCACACTAGTTGTAGTGGCACATGACACACAAAATTTACAGATAGACCGTAAAAGACAGCAACAGCAGAAATAAAGAAATTTCTTTGATACTACACCATTGAATGCAGTTTTATCCTTGTTGCAAGCCAGATAACTCTTTATGGCTTTAGTTCAGCTATCCACCGGTAATATATTGATAATATTAATGATGAGAACAAATAAATAACAAGCAAACAAGAAAAAACACAAAATAAATAAACCATGTTGGCTTTTCCAGAGCCATAGCATCTTCCTTTGTGCACAATAACTGGGTTGATTGACTAATAATCCAATCTGAGAACTAAGAGTATTGTTTTTTTTTTTACTATGCTCCAACAGAATGCAAGGGGGAGGGAAGAAGTAATTAAAAGGAAGCTGAATATCTCTTTGTCTGTAACACTTCTAAACCACTAAGAAAAAAAAAAGGATTAATATAAAAATGGATGTAGGACTCAAGAAATGAAAGAAGAACAATTATCAAAATGTCTACAGGAGCTGTAGGTGTAACTCAGTGGTATAGGTTTTGCTTAACTAGCATGTGTGAAGCCCTGGGTTCAATTCCAGCACTGTAGGAATTGGGAGACAATCGACAGTATATTTTTAGAGATGAAAGAAGAACTAGATGACAGGTATACAGAAGCAAATAGTCATTGAAGAAGTGATTATTATATTTGCTGTATGTGTAAGCATTTACAGGAAGCAGAAGTTCTATATATAATTAATTTATGAATATGAAACACGAGTTTGAGGAAATATCTCAGAATGAGAATAGTCACAAATGCTATCAGTTTATATGACTTATTTAGGGAAAATAAATGGCTGACTAGGTAGTAGTTATAGAGTTTGGCTTTTTGGCTACAGAAAAGTTTCAATCTACAGACTGAAAGATCATGCAGGATATCACAAAGCACTACTGAAATAAGATTATCAATTTATATAACACTTAATAAGAATAGCTAATTAAAGCTGGGCGTGGTGGTACATGCTTGTAATCCCAGTACTTGGGAGGCTGAGACTGGAGGATACGGGTTCGTGGCTAGCCTCAGCTACTTAGTGAGGCCCTCCTCAACTTAGTGAGACCCTGTTTAAAAATAAAGAAGACAAAATAGGGCAGGGAATGTAGCTCGGAGGTAGAATGCCCCTGGGTTCCAACTCTAGTACCAAAAAAAAAAAAAAAAAAAAAAAAAGCTAATTAAAGGTAGAAAGGAAAATATCTTTCTTCACACTTTATATTTGTACTACTAGATACCAGAAAATAAAGAAGTAACAGTTTTGAGTATTCTGGTGTAAAAGCCCCAGACTCCAAGACTCTCATGGCCAAGTTTTAATTTATGCATAATGTCAATAAGAACATATGTCTAAGCTCTTTAATCACTGAGGAAACCTGATCAATATGCACTTTCCACAAAATAAAAACTAACAAATCAACAATAATTAGAAATATTTAATCTAGCTCTTTGGTTTATGAATCAAATTCAAGACTCAAATAACAGGTGGCAGAGAACTTCTGTATTAAAAAAAAATGACAATCCAGAATGATACTATTAATAGTAATAATGACTATTTAATTGTATTATTGAGTATTACTATAAAAAAGCATAAACTATACTAATAACCCTGAAGTCATACATAGCTTATAATAATATTGCTAATAATCCCATTTTCATATGTTTTCAGGATATTTTGATATAGACGATTATGTGAGGTAAATTATCTATGTATATGAATATTTAGAAAAATTTAAATCCCCAAATAAGATATTAAATATGTGAAGGCATATGTAGAAATCTAATTCAGAAAGAATTTTCAGTGTAAAGTTATCTCCTAAGCCGGGCATGGTGGCACACACTTGTAAGCCCAGTACTTGGGAGGCTGAGACCAGAGGATCCGAGTTTGCAGCCAGCCTCAGCGACTTAGTGAGGCCCTCCTCAATTTAGTGAGACCCTGTTTCAAAATAAAGAATAAAAAATAGGATTGGGGGTGTAGTTGGAGACAGATGCCCCTGAGTTCAATCCCCAGTACTGCTAAAAAAAAAAAATGTTATCACCTATTAGTCTCTTATTAAGTTATTCTTGCAACCTTTAGCTATGTGACATATGATTTAGCTCACACATCTATCTCATGTTTCTTTTGAAGCACATTTCCCCACATCAATCAGCTGTGTTAAGGTTTAGCACGTTCTAGGTTCTAGTTAGGAGCTGAAAGTAGGCAGCAGGGAGCAGCATGCACTTCCCAGATCAGCTGGAGTCAAGCCTTGGATAGAACCATATCTCTCTACCACAGAGTCTTCAAGACCTAGACCCAGAGAGGTAACATCCAAGGAAGCTGTGTCCTGGGAGGCATGCATGTAGCTTAATGCTGTCATTTCTTTCTGGCCTATTAGCTATCTCTGGGCTGCACTGAGAAGGCTGTAGAGATGTCAAAGCAGAGAACCTATGCTTTTAAATCACCTGTTCTCGAAGCATTGCTCTCCTACTAATGAAATGACATGGTTGTAAATATTTCTAAAAGGATTTTTTTTCACGTATGAAACATTACTTGCAAATGTCTATTACTATTACAACAGCATATAAATGTCTGCTACTATTACAATGACAATTGCAGTAACAATAATATTCCGTGATTACATAACTGTGCAGAACTTCATCTGAATGAAAGTAGAGTATTGCACTAAGAATTTTCTGGAGTAATGTGTAATCACAGTAAATATACTCTAAAAGGAACAAAGTAAAAGATGGCAAAGGAAAGGAAAAGAGAGAGAGAGAATGGACTCAGTTGAGATAAAGAGTAAAAACTTTAAATGTCTCACAATAAAGCTACTGAATAAATGTGCAGTAAATCACTATATCTCATATTTATGAATAGTGCATTTTCATAGGTAAATACAGAGATAAATATGCTTGCCTCTGCAAATTCACTATGAAAAAAAATTCACATTTTCTACATATCTGGTGGTATCTATCTCCGGGGGTAAAGTTGTGGGCACTATTTATTTTCTCCACATACTTCTTTAGAACTTTCAAAGTTTCCTATAATGGACATTAGCTTCACAGACAGAAACTTAAAGTATTATTTATAACAGGGGTATTTTTTATAATAAAAGTCTATAAAGAAGTGACATTTTATTGTCCCAGATATTTATTGTAAACCAATCTGCCATTTACAACTTAAATGTAGGGAAAATATTCCATCCTGTTGAGTTCAGCATGATTGAGTTCACCTGTGTGATATAAAATGCATTTCCTATTAGTTTGTGTGGCCATAAAGTCAATAAAGGGAACAGCAGTCTTCCCCACAGAATGCTCACCTACTGTAGTTTTCAGCTTATTATATAGCAAAGAGGAACAAAATAGTCATCGTAACAATGTATTTTTAATAGGTTCTCAAGCTGTCCCTTTCACAAAGAGTTGTGGCTGAATACAGATGTGGCTGCTGTGAGGCTTTATATGGGCGGACGGGCTGAACAAAAACCAGGTAGGGAGACATTTATCTAACACAAACGCGTGGGCTCCTCAGGCATAAAGCCTACTGATTTTCCACTGGGTTACTAGCTCTGTTTTCCCTGAATGTGGCTTAAATTCCATGGTCAAAATGCTTTCTACAAAGCAAAGCAAAGATTATCAAACACACGTATAGGAAATAAAGAACAATACTTAGAGGAATTGACTAATTCACACACAGACGCAATATCATTGCAGAAACAAATGGTAAATATTATCATAGACCCAAATGAGGTAGGTACTCATTGGTTTAAATTTAACATTAGCATATAAAATAACATTTAAAATTAGATCTAATAAAACACAATTACCTTTGGAAAGCACATTTTCTCCTCCTAGCGGTTAGGTATGAAACTAAAAAAAAAAAAAATTTCCTTTGTCTCATTTAAACTCTACAGTTGTAGAGCTCGTTCCTGTATCTGAGTCAGATTTTCTCAATCCAATTAAAGAATGCTATTTAGGTGAAGCGAAGGTTGCCAAACAATGAAATGCTTCCGATGCTAAATTAACAAAACTAAAACAGGGGGACTTAATGTTTGCTGTCTCCACTCCTAGTTTATTTTCCAATGTTCCACTTCTGATTGGTACAGAAAAAAAAAAAAAAAAAATCCCAACTATAAGGTAACAGAATACTTTTGGAGTTTTTCTTTTTTTTTTTTTTTTGCTTGTTTGTTTTTGTAGTACTGGGGATTAAACCCAGGTGTGTTCTACCTTTGAGCCACACCCCCAGCTTTATTTAATTTATTTTTTTCTTGAAACAGGGTCTCACTAGGTTTCTGAGGGCCTTACTAAATTGCTGAGACTGTCCTCGAACCTGTGGTCCTTGTGTCTCAGCCTCCCAAGTACTGGGATTACAGGCATGTGCCACTATACATGGCTATGTTTATAGTGTTTAATAGTAACCCTATCTCCCGGACTTGGTGGCACACGCTTGTATTCCCAGCATTCAGGAGGCTGAGACCGGAGCATCAGGGTTCGCGGCCAGCCTCAGCTACCTAGTGAGGCACTCCGCAACTTAGTGAGACTCGGTTTCAAAATAAAGAATAAAAAATAGGGCTGAGGGTAGAGATCTGAGGTAGAATGCCCCTGAGTTCAAGCCCCAGTACCGCAAAAAAGAAAAAAAAATAGTAACCCTATCTTTAAATATTTGGAGGCAATGGGGAATGGCAAGGATTCTGACAAATTAAAGAGGATTTCTTAAGAGAAGGTAAGAGGGATCCCACTCAGCCACAATGTCAGCCACAATGGATTGTTGGTATGGAAAAACAAGCCCAGCATTATCAGAGCTATATCAACACTGAGAAAAAGGAAGTCTTACATTAAAATGCAACATAAGCAGGGTGTGGTGGCATATGCTTGTAATCCCAGTACTTGGGAGGCCGAGATAAGAGGATCACAGGTTCAAGGACAATCTCAGCAAGTAGAGAGACTGTCATCAACCTAGTGAGACCCTGTTTCAAACACATAAAATTGGGCTAGGGGTGTAGCTCAAAGGTAGAATGCCCCTGGGTTCAATCCTTATTACTAAAAAAAAAAAAAAAAAAAAAAAAATTGGAGCAACTTGAGTTGAAACCATTGTTATAGTAGTTAATAACTGTATGACTCTGGACACTAAATCTAAATTTTTGAAATTAGAAATAGGGGTACCCTTAGCTGAGCGTGGTGGCACATGCTTGTAATCTCAGTACTTGGGAGGCTGAAACAGGAGGATCCTAGGTCCAAAGCCAGCCTCAGCAATTTAGGCTCTCAGAAACTTAGTGAGACCATGTTTCCAAATAAGATATAACAAATAGGTCTGGCGGTAGCCTAGAGGTAGAAGGCCCCTGGATCCTGAGGTAGAAGGCCTCTCTGGATTCTATCTTCAGTACCAAAAAAAAAAAGAAAGAAAGAAAGAAAGAAATAGGGGTACCCAACCTAATAGAGTAATAGTGAAAATTAAAGTTATAAATCTGTGTGGTTGGCAGGAATATATGTGGCCCTCACCCTCTGGAATTACTCCTTTGATTATACTGCCAATATAGTAAAGGAATTTTGCATTATGTAATGAAATTGATTTAAAACAGGAGATTACAGGGCTTGGGGATGTCTAATCGATTCAAGTGAACCCTTTAAAGGCACAGAGTTGAGTCCTGCTGGTGACAGAGGAAGTCAGAGAGACTACAAGCTTGAAGAAGCCTCCACACTTTCTAGCTGGCATTGAAGATGGAAGGGGGCCTCTAAAAAGGAATTCTGGAGCCCTTCTGAGGAGAGAGCTGTGGAAAACTGTTCTAAGTCAAATAATATTGGTTTAAGTTTTTACGGCTTCTTGTTTGCATTGGCAGAAGACTGCCTTTCTTGAGGGAACTGAAGACAGTGTCCTACCTGCCCCTTCACTATCTAAGCTATTCCCTCCTGCTTTTTTTTTTTTTTTTTGTAATTTTTATTTTTTATTGGTACATTGTAACCATCACTTTGTCCTGCGCCCTGCTGGTACAGAGCCCAGTAGAGAGCTGCTTCCAATTCTGAGCCAGTAAGACAATGGCAACCTCCTATCTAAATGCCCATGGAAGGAACTGGATTCTTCCACCAATCCAAATGAAATTGGAAGTGGATCTTTCCCCAAAGTTTCCAGGTACGAGCTGGTCCTGAGGGAAATTTGAATGTCCTCCTTGTGAGAACTCTGAGCAGAGAATCCAGCTGTGCTTGGCTGGACTTGGCGACCCACAGAACTGGGAGCCCATACATGGGTGTTTTTTTAAGTCACAAAGTTTATGGTAATATTTTACCCAGAAATAGAACACCAATATAGCATTTAAATTGGGTGACACTTGGTCGCTACATTTTAAATGTTAGCTGCTATTATAATTAAATATTTGTTCTGTGAATCAAGATTAAACATTTAGTATTAGAATTCTTCCAACAGGCAAAATTGTTGTAGAGTCCCCTATTTCTTTTCCACACTTAACCTTCTGAATGCTGAGATTAAAAATAGAGGTTTTACAGAGACAAGTACAAGATACTGGAAGGGATGTAGAAAGAGAAAAGAAAAAAAAAATCATGGAATGGATCATTGAATCACTTAAGATGCTACTTTCCTGGGAATCTTTTGTGGCAGAACTAATCAATACTTTACTGTAGTTATTTTTTGACACAACTAGTCCTCCCTGAACTGGTTGGTAAAATGCTTAATTTCAAAACTCCTTGTTCCACTGTTCCATTGGCAATGTCTATGCCCTTGGAATTGGGAGTGATCCATTATATGCCACACAAAAGTAAAGATTCTGAAACAATCTGTTTGAATTTGATACTTTCTCACATCTCATGTCTAATGCATAGAGGATACTCAGTAAAGAATCTGTCTTGTGCCTGGTTTTAGGTTCATTATTTTGTCAACATTTTTAAGACCATTGTTTGAGTTTGGTGTCTAGCAAAATAAAATCCTCAATAACTTCAAACAAATGAATGAGTAAATGAAATTATTCTGTGATCCCATAAAATGATGGTACTACTCCCTTCTTGATCTACAATCTACACTCCACTACTAATTTTCTAAACTATGTTCCTTCCAAAGTAGCTAGAAATATTGCTTATAATCGCTCCCTGTGATCTTATTTTCATAATTCACTTATCTTTTAAAAATTTATCTTTTTTTGTGATACACTAAGTAGTTTGAACATGCTTGGGTGTTGTTAATGTCCTCAGAACTTCTAAGAGTGTGAGAGTAAAGCAGAATGTGTGAACGTCTGGTATAAAACTATCCAAGGCTGTACCTTTCTATTAATTATCAGTGAAGTATTAGTAATTAATAAATTAAACCACTACTAGTACTAAAATATCTTTCAACTACATACTGTTCAGAATATTCGGCTTCAAGGGAAATAAAAATATAAAAAAGAAAACATAAGGATACAGTGCTAAAGTCATAAGCATATGACCAGTATCATAGTATGTGCTGAACAATTAAATAAAAGCAGATGTGTATCTTTTCAGTATACTGTACATATATGTATGTGTATAGTAAATGTCTTTTCAGTATAATAGATATACATATACATATATATATATATATATATGTACTAGGGATTGAACCCAATGTCCTTCTACCTCTGAGTTACAACCCCGCCCTATTTTATTTTTTATTTTGAAACAGGGCCTCACTAAGTTGCTGAGGCTGGCCTTAAACCTGAAATCCTCCTGTCTCAGCCTCCCAAATACTGTGATTATGGACATGTGCTACCACACGCAGTTGTTAATATTTTTTAACCAAGAAGAAAGTAGGAAATCTTTTTTTTTAATTTTCAAAGAATTTTGAATCAAAGCCATAAAAGTACAATGTCTCCATATTTAGAAATAATACCAAAAAGCTGGGCATGGTGGCGCACGCTTGTAATCCCAGTACTTGGGAAGATGAGAGCGGAGGATCTGGGTTCATGGCCAGCCTCAGCGCCTATTTCAAAATAAAGAATAAAAAGTAGGGCTGGAGGTATAGCTCAGAGGTAGGATGCCCCTAGGTTCAATCCATGGTACTGCAAAAAAATAAAAATAAAAAAATACCAGTACAGAACAATGATTTAGACAAAATCATATATGAAAAATAAATGACAATACTTAATTATTCTATATGTGCATGAATGTTTTGGTATGTGTGCATGGGCCAATTGAGGTGGTGTATATGTGTGTGTGTGTGTATGTGTGTTAAAACAGAATGTGGAGCGGGGCATGGTGGTACATACTTTAATCCCAGTACTTGGGAGGCTGAGACAGGAGGATTGCAGGTTTGTGGCCAGCTTCAGCAACTTAGGGAGGCCCTCAACAACTTAGTGAGATATGTTTCAAAATAAAGAATAAAAGAAGGCTGGGGGTGTAGCTCAGCCATATTTAATTCCCCTGGGTTCAATCCCCAGTACTATCAAAAAAAGGAGGAAGAGCTGGGCGTTGTGGCGCACGCTTGTAATCCCAGCATTTGGGAGGCTGAGACCGGAGCATCTGAGTTCGAGGCCAGCCTCAGCTACCTAGTGAGGCACTCCGCAACTTAGTGAGACTCGGTTTCAAAATAAACAATAAAAAATAGGACTGGGGGTGTAGCTCAGAGGTAGAATGCCCCTGAGTTAAACCCCTAGTACCGAAAAAAAAAAAAAAAAAAGGAGGAAGGAAAGAAGGAATGAAGGAATGAAGGAAGGAAGGAAGGAAGGAGATTAAGGAGAGCAAGAAAGGGAAAGAGAGAGAAAAGGAAAGAAAATTTAAGATTTGTGCAATTTGAAGTAATAGCTACATAATCCTGATTTTACACATTTGGTTTATATGTCTGTATTGTTGGTGTTGATGCTTTAGATCACTAAATATAAAACTGCCTAGTTGTGTGTATTAACAGTTCTCCAGAAAAAAACAGAATCAATAGGATGGATAGATGTATGGATGCATATATAGATACATTGATAGACAGGTTATAAGGAATTGGTTCATATAATTATAGGTACCAACAAGTCCCAAGCTCTGTAGTCAACAAGTTGCAGATGCAAAAGTGTTCATGGTGTAGTTTCAGCCTGAGTCCAAGGGCCCAAGAATCAGGATAAAGGATAGTACTGTTCAATGGTATTGTTACAGTCTGCAGGGTCAGGAGCCAAGAAGAACTGATGTTTCAGTTTAAGTTCAAATGCAGAAAGAGAACCCTTGTCTCAACTCAACCAAGACAGGCAGGAAGAGATTCCCTCTTATTCTTAGTGGGGGAAGGGTTGGTGGTGATCCTCCTTCTTCTTTTTTTTTTTTTGGCGGTACTAGGGATTGAACTCAGGGGCATTTTACCTCCAAGCTATACCCCTAGCCCTATTTTTTATTCTTTGTTTTGAAACCGAGTCTCACTAAGTTGCGGAGTGCCTCACTAGGTAGCTGAGGCTGGCCGCGAACCTGGATCCTCCAGTCTCAGCCTCCCAAATGCTGGGATTACAAGCATGTGCCACCACGCCCGTCTGTGATCCTTCTTTTTGTTCTTTTAAGACCTTCAGCTGATTGGCTGGGGCTTACTCACAATAGGGAGGAAATTGACTTTGCTCAATGTACAGATTGGAACACTAATCACATCCAGAAATACCCTCACAGACACACCCAGAATAATGTCTGACCAAATATCTAGGCACACTGTGCCTCAGTTAAATTGACACATAAAACTGAACATCATGGTCAATTTTGCTCTAATTAATTCAAAACATGTGTTAAAATATCCACAGGATCCATATAAACTGCTTACTTTTTGCAAACCTTTCTTTCCTCCCCTTAATCTCTGCTATCTTATCTTCTTTTATTTCTAATTACTTACAAATAATTTCAAATATGAATGTATTTGATTAATGAAAGAGCTAAATCAAGAGTACTTTGTGAACATTTAGAATTTTGGAGAGCACTTTTTAGAGCACATACATATAGATTTCTTTGTACTGAATGAAGTAAAAACAATTCTATGAACATATTTCAACAATTTTTTTCTCTGTATTATTAAGAGCAATAATGCTAATAATAAAGTTCCAAGTGTCCTGTTTACATTTTTCTCCAGTTCTGATGTTTCGTTTTTCTTTCTTTGTGTGTGTGTGTTATTGGAGATGAAACTCAGGAGTGTTCCACTTCTGGACTATACCCTGCCCTTTTAATCTTTGTACTTTGAAACAGGGCTTCAAAATAAAAAGGATTATTGCAGAGTTTGGCCTTAAACTTGCAATCCTCTGGTCTCAGCCTTTCAGGTACTGGGATTACAGGCATGAACCACTGTGCCTGGCCAGTTGTAATGTTGGCATATGAAAAACCCAAATCTCTTGGCATCCATCCATCCATCTTAAGACAATATTACAGAAAGAAGAAAGTGTTTGGCCCCCCTTAAATGCTTATGTCTATACAAGCATTGTATCTTAACCAACCCTTAAAATCTTCCATTGTAATATTGGTATGTTTTATTTAAATTATTCATTTAACTCTATTCTCATTCAACCATAGGGAGCAGCTTCTTGTCTAAGTCCCTTTAGAGCTGATTACATAGAAACATCTGTAAGCCACTGTTTTATCATAAATAAATAAATAGATTAGTACCCTGTTAAACCACAATTATTTTTCTCTCCTCTTCTAGATATTTAACTTGATTGGAAGACTTTTTTGAGCTTCCTATGCTTATCATATAACCCTCCCCTTTAGAGCATTTGCTTTTTTTGCTACTCAATGTTTTATGCAGTAAAGGAGGAACTATAACAAGATGTGCTATTGTTTTAAATTCAAATATCTTATTAGCAAATGGCCTCCTTTCAGTTTTCACTTGGTCAGTCACCCTATTAGTTGAGATATTTATCTCAAAACACTATTTCATTGAAAAAATCAATTCTTAATACTCGGATAGCCCCTGGAATCAGTGTTGAGAGCTACATTGTACAATACTTCGTATACTTCAGAATAATCTGGGGAAGGTTAAATTAAGCTGTGGGGGCGTCTCACTCCAAACAGGGTACATTAGAATCTCTCTGTGTGAGATTTGCTTATCAGCAACTTTTGATACCAGGTATTTAAAGTGAAGTCAAGTTTGGGAATTGCTGCTTTACTAGCAATAATTATACTATTTGATTTTCCCCAGAAGTTGGAATATTAGACTTTTGTGGATATTCTCTACTTGAAAACAACCAACGACATTTCAGAGTCAGTATTGAGAAAATGAAATAAAGGAAATAAAGGAAAATAAAATGTGGTAGTGAATTTGATTTTGCTGTCATTCAGAAATGCTCTGGAGATATTTTCCAAAGAGAAAACCACTAAACTTTTTCGTCTCTAAAATTGCATTATAAAAATTTTCAAACATGTTGAAATAATTAAAAATGACACATAGCCATAACTCATACAAAGCACACTGAATTAAGCAATAATTTCTTCATGTACTAAATAAAATATATATCCTATATATGATGTGATATATAGAAACCTATAAATTAACACAGCACAAATAATTATTTAGAGAGGGAGGTCTGAACAAAAAAATTATGTTTATGATGTTGGCTTTGATCATATCAGTTGAATCATATGGCATAATTTTATAGATGAGGAAACTGAGAAGTTATACAATTTATAGTCATCTAAACTCTGCTTTGTGAATATTGACTATATCAGTGGTTCTCAAATTTTAGCCATTTCATTATCACTTGGAAAGCATGATCTAAGTTTGGAAAATAGAAAAAGAGAAAAAAAATAATAAACTGGTTCACATGATTATGGAGGCTGAGAAGTTCACAATCTTCAATCTGAAAGTTGGATACCCAGAAAGCCAGTGCTATGGTTCCTTTTGAGTCTGATAACTTGAGAACCAGGAGAGCCAATGGTATATGCCTCCCAAGGAAGGGAGAAGACTCCAAGTCATCTTAAGTGCAATTCCTCTTTTCTTTAATTTTCTTTCTACTCAGGCCCTTAGCTGAATGAAGCAGGACCATACACCTTTGAGAGGGGAATCTGATTTATTGAATCTACTGATTTGAATTTCATCTGGAAACCCACTCATAGATATACCCGGAAACATCATTTAGGCCTATATCCAGGCATGCCTGATCCAGTCAAGTTGACCCATAAAATTAGCCATTACAATATGTTAAAGTGAAAATTTCTGCTCTGTATCCCCAGAGCTTCTTGAATCAATGGTCTGGGTGGAATTCCAGACTTGATACTTCTAGTGAATTCCCAGTTGATGCTGGCACTTCTGGTCCAGAACCCAAACTTCAAAATCCACATCTCTGGAATTGCAAGACTTAGCTCAGAAGTTATTTTGCTCCCCTCAGGCCTTTTGTGTCTATCAATATCTCTGAACTGTTATTTTCCATCCCCTTGCTGTTTGTTTTATTTAAAATGCCCCCTCACATTACAGTATTACATTTTAAAATATAGATGATTATAGTCCAATACATTATTTTAGCTCTGACCATCTCAATCTCCCCATCCCCAAATACTTAGAAATATGCTTCTGGCTCTTCCATCCCCAAATACTTAGAAATATGCTTCTGGCTCTTCTAGTAGGAAAGAAACATACTCGATTATATGGTATGACCAATGAGCCTATTCCCATAACTTTTACCTATAAAGTCTACAATATGTTTGTGGATTAAATAAATAAATGGCTTTCCTGAATTTCCATGTTATAACGCAGATAATTACAACAATAGGGAAATTAAAAATTGTATCTGGTTAGTTTTTCCCATGACTTAATGTATTTTATCTGGCAAACAGATCAAAGAAAGAATATAAGGTTTAATATTCAACCCTATTTTTTTCATAATATCTTTGAAATGAGTATGATCCCCTTACACACTTCAGATGCTATCTATGTGGGAGAAATAAAATATCAGAATGAGCTTTAAAACTGAAATATGTGCAAAATATTAACAACAGGAAGCATATAAACTGCTGATTTTTTTTTTTTTTTTTTTTTTTTTTTTTTTTTTTTTTTTTTTTTTTTTTTTTTTTTTTTTTGCAGTACTGGGGATTGAACTCAGGGGCATTCTATCTCCAAGCTATACCTCCAGCCCTATTTTTTATTCTTTATTTTGAAACCGGGTCTCACTAAGTTACGGAGTGTCTCAGCAGGTAGCTGAGGCTGGCCTCGAACCCGGATCCTCAGGTCTCAGCTTCCCAAATGCTGGGATTACAAGCGTGCACCACCACACCCTGCTCCTGATTTTTTTCCTCAAGGGTCAGTTTACGTCAGACCTGGGTGTAGCTAGAAATAAAATGCAAACAATCCCTTAACTATATTGGGATCCAAATATCAATTCCTTTTTAACATTGGGACAATAATATCAACAACCTCACACATTCATATTGAGACTTAAAAGAGAGAGTGTGTCCTAAGCACAGAGAGAACTCTGAGATGCTGGAGATAAGGCCATACTCCTCACACAGAGCAAATAACATTGATCATATGTAATGGAAACCCCCTTGAAGATGTCTGAAAGTTCAAAAAGCAGAAACAATTGCCTCCTGAACTTACTCCACATTTTTTTTTCTCCTCTCTAATTTTGTGAACCAATTGTTTTGGCAGATGGGCCCATTTATCATCTTTGCAAATTGTAACTGTTCCTCAGGTCTAGTGTGAGAAGTGAAAGAATAAGATTTGGTGTATGTGTTTTAAAGGCTGCTTATAACCGTTTAAAATGGCTATTACATTCTAACATGTTCCAAAGATATGAGATTAAAAATGCAAGTATTTGCTTGACAGTGAAGGACAGGTAAAACATGAAACCAGACAGGAATATTCCAAAGCTGTGGGAATCATAGCTTAATATCTTTGCCTCACCTCAGAGTTCAAAACTATTATTTATTTTGACTAATATGTCATCCTTCCTCTTGAAGAATAAGAAAAAATAAATGAATAATTTATGTGGATTTAACTAAGCAACTTCTTTAACTTTTCCCTTAAATTATGGAAAGCAAGTTACCAGTACTTCACGTTTTATCAGATTAACATGAAAAAATGACATGTGACTAAAAGAGCATTGCCATATCACTATTTTAAAGCAAGCTTCCACACCTGGAGTAAACATTGTTGTTTCTTACTGTATTTTCTTCTATAATTAAGTCCAATAACCTCAACAAGTCACTTGGCCTCTTAGAAGCTCAATTTCCTTTATCTGAAAAATGGGGATCATGATCCTGTCCTTCCTCCAAGAGTAATTTCAAGGATCAAAGAACTTTTTGATGAAAGATGTAATACATATTTGGATTGTAATATTCTAGGCCTCAGAAATATAACAGTGCAGAAGAGTAATATCTATTTTCAAATTTTCTTAATCTCTATGGATCTAGGTGGCCATTTTCTGAATATTTGATACCAAGACTTCGATTTCCTTTGGAAAAAAGCTATAAGAATACCCTCTCCCATTCCAATCAAGTTAAGATACAGCTAATACTAGACATAGTTAGAGTACAACTCATGTTACCCTGTCGTCAAAAATAATATTTAAAAATTAAAGGTGAAGTTGGGAATAAAAGAGGAGGTACTTTACATGGTATAATGAAGGACAGCCATACTGGGCTTCTACAATGTCAGATGTCAAAGATAAAATTCTAAGACCAAAATTTCTATGAACCAGAGTTTCCTGATACAACCCATCTACCAAGGGCTATGCCAATTACAAAGATATAGGGAAACTGAACATGCCATGTTTAAGAACAAGAAAGGAATTTAAATGCTGTCACCTGTTTGTTTTTTTCTATTCCTTTAATTAAATTTTGTATCCATAGCCCAGTCATCCAAATAAGATTGAAAAGTGAATCTGCACATGGGCTTTGGGAATTTCTGCTTGCAATTTGCTCCCCAATTTCAGATCCTATGTTCACTCTGGGCATGGTGTCTCGCCATTCCCTGATAGCCATAAACACCACAACTAGAGAAGGGATATTTCCACCAGGCTCCCAGAACTCCATGCCAGAAGGTTGGGGATTGCTTGCCTCCCTAGAAAGCCATCCAAAGAGGATGATCATGCATTCTTCAGCCCACTCAACTCTGTCTTACAGTCAGTTACTCTTCTTAGCATGATGATATTGGTGATGAAAAATGATTCAATGTGAAATTCCTATGTTTGAATTTTGGTAGTTCCATTTACTGTGTGAGCAATATTACATCTACCCCTCATAAAGTTGTTGATTGGAAAATTAAAGAAGATAAGCACAAACACATATAATTTCTTGTAGAGAAAGTAATCATAATATCCAATATCCCTATTTATTTATTTGTTTGTTTTTGCGGTACTGGGGATTGAACTCAAGGGCATTCTACCTCCAAGCTATACTCCCAGCCCTATTTTTTATTCTTTATTTTGAAACCAGGTCTCACTAAGTTGCAGAGTGCCTCACTAGATAGCTGAGTCTGGCAGAAAACCCGATCCTCCAGTCTCAGCCTCCAAATGCTGGGATTCCAAGTGTGTGCCACCACTCCTGGCTCCTATTTTTAAATTTATTTTGAAACAGGGTCTCAATAAGTTGCAGAGGCACTCACTAAGTAGCTGAGGCTGGCCACAAACCTGTGATCCTCCTGTCTCAGCCTCCCAAGTACTGGGATTACAAGTGTATGCCACCAAACCTGGCCCCTGGTCCAATTTTATTTCTTATTTGGAAACAATGTCTTGCTAGGTTGATCAGAGTCTCACTACTTGCTGAGGCTGTCAATGAACTGGTGATTGATCCTCTTGCCTCAGCCTCCCAAATACAGGGATTACAAGTGTGAGCCACCAAGCCTGGCTCTCCATTTTTAAATAAATAGTTTACACTACTGTAATAGAGTGTTCCTGGGTTGTTGGTACCTTAGAATATCACCATTATAAAGGATGCTTCAAATTCCTTTTTCATAAAAGCTCATGTAGGAGTTTCTAGGGAAAATATGAGAATTGTTTATCAAAAAAAGAACACTTGTAATATATCAGTATATTATTTTTATAAAAACATTTGGTTTAGCCGGGCGTGGTGGCGCACGCTTGTAATCCCAGCATTCGGGAGGCTGAGACCAGAGGATCCGGGTTCACGGCCAGCCTCAGCTACCTAGTGAGGCACTCCGCAACTTAGTGAGACTTGGTTTCAAAATAAAGAATAAAAAATAGGGCTGGGGGTATAGCTCGGAGGTAGAATGCCCCTGAGTTCAATCCCCAGTACCGCAAAAATAAATAAATAAATAAATAAATAAATAAATAAATAAATAAACATTTGGTTTAACTTTTACTATTTCCATTTTACAGATGAGGAAGGAGACATGACGAGGTTATTCAAGGTCATAAGGCAAGAAACAGAATTAGGAAAGTAATTAAAAACAGAATCAATAATAATAGTAATTATAATAGTAGCAACAACTAACATCTTTGGCAAGCTTACCAAGTCTCAAATCTCTGCTGATATATGTATATGTATTGTCAACTTCTTTAGTTATTTCCCCACAAGAACACAAATAATATTTAGAGCAGTGGTTCCCAACCCTGCCTTCTCTTTAGAATTACCATGAGCACACTTAAAATAAAATACAGATATAGCCGGGTGTGTTGGTGCTTCCCTGAATTCCCAGTAATAGAGAGGCTCAGAGAGGAAGATCTCAGATTCCAGGCCAATCTCAGCAATTTAGCAAGATCCTCAGCAACTTTGTGAGACTTTGTTTCAAAATATACCCTGCACCCATTCCAATATTTTAGTTTAATTAGTTGCTATCTATGTTAAAGCTCCCATGTAATCCTAACTCTCAGCTGAGTAGAAGTTGACTGGCATAGAGTTGAAATCACCTGTTGAAAATGACTTATATTTGCAGAACTGTGCTCTCCTCCAAACTTGCCACTTGAAAACTCTTCCTCCTAAACTCTCTGTAAAATTCTAACTCCATATCCTTCACTGTGCCAGTTGCTGTCCCTTCTTTCCCAAGCACATATTGTCTTGGCTTTACTACAGACTTTGGCTTCACACTGAATTCTTTTAACACCTGTTTCCACTCCCTCCCCTCCCCTTTCGGGCACAGGGAGAAGGGAATGATTCTGTTTCAGCAGAGTTATTAGCACCTCCTTGTCAGACCATATCTCACACTTCCTTGCCTATAATATGTCTAAGCTCCCCGGCCAATGGGGTGCTAGTCTAGTCTAATGCAGAAACTGGCTGAGAAGAACAAGAGGCTTTGCAAAACACAAGTGCAGTAAGTGTTTATGGCGGTGGCCATTATGAAGCTCTGCTCTCCCCAGCCCACAGTAGCAGAGAAAACAGATTTATACCTGGAGACTTTCTAGCTAAAACAGGTATAGGAGGCCATCTCATCACCACCACATTCAAATTAGCTGTGGATGCGAGAAAGTGAAACTGCACATTCTGAGATAAACATATGTCTTAAAAATCATAATCGCTAATCTAATTAGGTGTCAATAAATTCCCAGGGGTTTTTCATGTACAGGCATATTGACAAATTTTTCTTGCAGTAAAGTCTGCTTCTAAAGCAGCATGACAGATTAAAACTGTGGCAGAGTTTCTCAACACTGATTTTTTTGGACTGTACGGTTTTTGCCATGACGGTTGATAGTGACGGCGTGCATTGTAGAATAATTTGCAGTATCCCTGGCCTCTTCACATGAGAGGTTAATAGCGTCTCTCTAGTCATGACAATCAGCATATCTCAAGACTTTGGGTAAGGACAAAACCATCTCTATTGAGAACCAGATGAAAAAGGGATCCATGGAGCCCCAAGCATTCAAGACCAATTGTGCAGCATGCTGATTCATTCTAAAACCAAGTTTATGCTTTCTTTTATACCATGCACACAGATTATTATCTTAATTGTAATTATGTTGTGCAATTGATTGGCTGTCCACTACATGCCAGGAGTTACTAGGTATTATCATCTATTAGCTCATTCACTCTCCTCTGCCCTGAAGTATAGCACAACTAGTCTGACAGCATACTCTAGCCTGCAGCTGCCTAGATTCCAATCATCCCTCCATCTCTTTACAACTATATAATCTAGAGAATGTTTCCAAGTCCCAGCTTTAAGAACAACAACAATAATAAGGAGAGGGATAATAATAACACCTACCTCCAAGATGGATGTGTAAATTGCAAATAAGGTGCCTATTATCAGGGCTAATATGTAAAAATAGCTAACATTTATTGAACCCTTACTGTTATTTGAATCCCATTTTATGTATGATGAAACAGCAAGACATATGTGTTAAGTAACTTGCCCCAAGTCACAGAGCTAATATATCTCACAGTTTGTATTAAAATACAGGCTGGATTGATTCAAAACACTCATCACTTTGTACAAACACAGTACTATCTTAATTGCTAAGTACAATGTTAGTGCCCTTCCCCATATTCTTTGTATTGTTGTTCCTTTCTAATCCCCAACACCTTCTTCTTTGCAATAATAGCCCTTTAGTCTGGTCCAGACTGGCAATGATTATTTGGATATATAAGTCGATTGAGAAATGCAGTAGTTAGAAAATTAGGAGTAAATATGTTGAACTTCAATGGAATCTGTCATTTGCTGGAATGGAATAATTTGACCCATCTGTGGCAAACAAAGTGCTATGGAAAATTTGGTGAAATAAAGAATTTTAGTCTTGTATTGGACATGCACAATCTGAGTCCCAGAGCTGTGGAGACCACCTGGAGAAGTTCTTTCTCTGATACTTTATATCCCACACTGTCTCCATGAAGCTTCACTCTCTCAGCTGTATCCAGTACACAATATGTGCTCAGCAAATATCTATAGAAAGGGTGAATAAGTGACTTGATTGCAAGCCCATGATATTTTCCACAGCAGATCTTCACAAAATGACAATTTTTTTTTCATTCCAGAATGTGCATGCTCAAATATCTTGGCATCCAAACGTGCTACACTGAGAAAAAAAGGCCCCTCTAATATCCTTGTACCATAGTATTCAAATTCTACTTAGGAAAGGATTTTCTCTTGTTTCAAACAACAAATTTCAAAGTACTTTCTCTTTGCAAAGTTCATTTGGGTTCATTGTAGAACAAAAAAGAAAAAATACTTCTTCCAGAGAGAAATAAATTTTGTGCCTTTAAGGTTTGGAATTTACTGTTTTACCTCCTAGGGAAAATACAGCAAACAAGGACACACATTATTCTGTCTGAATAATTTGTTTGCCCGATGAAATCCCCAGTCAACAATTAATATTGCAGGTTCTTTGAGAGTTTAATGTATTTATAGATAATTTGTGAGTACTGAATTTTTAAGTGGTTTTAAATATACAAGTAAGCAATGTGAGCCTGGGATAATCTGCATGTTCATTTGCTAAACAATTTATGATAGAAAACATTGCTACATTCTGATCCCATGTTTTTATTTTATCATTTAGGTTTCCAAATTGCTGCTCAACATAAAAGGAGAATTTCAACTTGTTAATTTCAGTAAGTCTCTAAGGAATTATAATAATAGTTATCAATTATAGGGAGGAATAATTTCCTGATTAACCAGCGTTTGATGAAAAGGACCATTAACTTTTTTAGTAGTAGTGGGACTCACCATCACTATCACTTTACTGCCTGTGCTCTCTTATTGATTAATTGACTAGAAGAAGAGATGGTGCATGCATCAACCTGTGTTCTTGGAGAGAAAAGCATTATAGAATTAGAACCATAATTGCTATCTTAAAGAGATTCTGCTTTGAGGAACAGATGGGGATACTAGAATAGATTTGATTAATATTTTTAAATGTTAAAAAGTTCTGATGCTAAAAACAATTTAACAAATCCAAAGCATTAATTTATTCAATTCTCTGTTGAAAACAAGGAGCAACCCAGATGTCCCTTCAACTGAGCTTATACAATGGGAGCATGGGCACAGTGTTTTTATTGAGGCATGTTGTAGCAAATGATATATAAGATAAGGCGTTTCATTTTGGACATTATAATACAAATAGAGAAAGCTAGCCAGTGATGGTGGCATAGGTCTCTACTCCTAGTACTTGGGAGGCTAAGACAGGAGAATCGCAGGTTCCAGGAGAACCTCAGCAACTTATTGAGGCTCTCAGCAACCTAGCAAGACCCCGTTTCAAAAAAATAAAATAAGATAATAGAAAAGGGCTGGAGGTATATCCCAGAGGTAGAATGTCCCACGGATCAATCCCCAGTACCAAAAAATTAAAAATATAAAAATAGGATAAACTTCTATTTGTATTGCATGTTTAATAATTCTTGATAAGGCAATACAAATTTGACAGGAGTATGTTCACAATGGAAGGAGCATGGCCGAGGGAGGTAGATTTTCCTGAGTTTACTTTCTGGCTCTGCCATATTTTCATGTTCTGCCCTTTGGCAAAGTGTTCATGTATTTATTCATTGATTTTCAAATTGACATACAATAAAATTCAATTTGTGTGTGTTCAGACCCATGAGTTTCAACAAGGGTGTAGTGTAGTGTAGTTTAACTACCACTAAAATCCAATCAAGATACAATTCTACCACTCAGAAATCTTCTCTGCTGCCCCTTCATAGTCAGGGCCTTTCCCATTTCCTGGCAACCAATGGTCTGTTTTCCTTCACTAGTCTTACTTTTCCAAAATGTCATTTAAGTTAAATCATATCGTGATATTAGGTTTGGCTCCTTTCACTTTTTATAATGTACGTTCAAGAAAAAAGAAAATTCATGTTCATACAAAAACCTATATTCAAATTTTTAGAAGGATGGGATTCATACTGGGCCCAAACTGGAAACAACTCAATGTTAACTGGTGAATGTATAAAATAATACTTACATAACCAATGGGATGATACTCTATGAACAAGTCATCTGTATGCACAGTCATGTGAATTTTTTTTTTTTTTAATACTGGGAATTGAACCCAGAGACATTCTATCATTGAGCTATACCCCCAGCCCTATTTTATTTCTTATTTGGAAAGTTTCACTAGGTTGATGAGAGTCTCACTACTTGCTGAGGCTGTCTTTGAACCTGTGATCCTACTTTCTCAGCCCCCCAAGTACTGGGATTACAGGTGTGTGCCACCAGGCCCAGGTGCTATGTGGATTTTAATGTCTGCTATTTTCAATTTCTCACCTGTTACATGAAAGAAATGCCCATGTTGAAAGTTGAAGGTAATAGCTGACATATTTACTTTAAATACCTTGTATTGTGTTTAGCTAACAGAAGCTGCTCAAAAAAAATTCTGTACTACTATTATAGTTTGCAATAGAGTTCTTTACTAAAGCAATACAGTAGACAACAAATAGTTTTTATAACTACAATAAAAACTATTTTATAGCATAATTGTCAGAATTATGGTTCTGGCCAGAACAAATGTTCTAGAACTTCAAGTTAGGAGCTATTCTTCTGGCTTGCTCCTGTGAAGGGAAAGAATCTCCATGTCCCAAGACAGGGTCCTCTTTTACCAGCTTCATTTGTTATTCTTCCAAAATTATAATAATGGCAACAATAATGACAAAAAGGAATAATATTAATTATACAACGCATTCTTATATAGCACTTAATTTATAACAAGCATGACTTAAAAAGAAGGTCCCCCATTTAACTATCTCCATATTTTGATAGTTACTGTTAGCATTGAGCTTGCTGTCAGTTGCTGTATTTGTATTCTGTGCAAGGTAAACTGGTAAACTGTTTTCATGGTATCTCCATCAACAGTTGGAAACAACTTAGAGGAAGGAAGATTTATTTGCTCACAGGTTTTTGAGATTTTGACTTATATGACAATGAAGATTAAATATAAAAACTGTTAGAATTTTCACAATCAATGTTTGGAAAATGATGTGGAGTGTTAACTTGTACTATTTTATTTTCTAACTGCTGTCTGTACCCCATCTTTAATTTGAACAATCCTTATCGCATAGACCCTAGAATTTCAACTTATTAGAGCTAGACTTCAGTTATCTGAGGACGTAGAATGTATTTTATTAATCCTCATCTTCCTAAAAGATGTATAATAAACAGCGTTAGCCTGTCTCTCTCTACAATAAGGTTGTAAATCAAGTTGCCCAGTTTTTTTTTTTTTTTTTTTTTATTTGTAATTGCGGTTACTGTGTAATTGTATTCATTTTTGCTTCTGAAGATATGAATTAAAGGAGGAAAAATTAAAAAGAATGAGAATTAAATCTATCATATTTGCAGCTTACTGGTTAAATTTTACTCTGCAGATAAAAATCTGCTGGTTGAATATGATGAAAGGTGACTTTCTACCAGCTACCCCTCACTGCATGTTCTCAGCACATTTTTTTTTGTTTTTGTTTTTTAAGTTCAATTGCAGGAAGACTGCAGCAGCTGATATTTACAGAGTTTTTCCTAGTCTGTAGGGACATAGCCTAGCATGCAATTTTGTGGTTTAACTGGCAAGCTGTACTCCCTCTGAGGCTTACTCGCTGCCTACCAGCAAAGAATAAAGGTGAAAGAGATTCTGGGAAATAAATTGAAAGCATTTTAATATGACTGCATGTAATTTAACATACAGACTTCCCCCAGCCTTATTCCTCTGGCTTTGCCATACAGTGCCTTCCACATGCACACTGTTGTTTGGAAACAGGATAAATATTTATTGACACATAAAACCAAAACGATATCAGTGAAATAATCAGTAGTGTGGGATGCAAAGGGATGAAAACTTTCTGAAAGTCTAGAACTTGGTACTTGGCTGAGCAAGAAATTAATGGCACACAATTGAGAGGCAGGGTGTTAGTAAAAGGCTTTGCATCAAAACGGGAAGGCAGGGATGAAAGATATGTCCAATTTTTACCCACAAAAAAAAAAATGTCAATTTCAAAGGAAGTCACTTACAATATTTACTAAAACTTAACATATGCTCACTCTGTGATATAGAAATTTTACTCCTTGGTATATTCCCAATGGAAATGTATAGATATAGTAATTTAAAATATGGATTGGAATATTCATAGCAATAATTCGTACTGCTAAAAGTAGGAAATTACCAAACTTCTCTTCACTTGGAAACTGGATTAACTAATATACACATTTATATACACGTCCAGTTGACTAAGACATAACAGTAAGTAAAAACATTGTACAGTTACAAAACAATACAGCTTTGTGAGATGCTCTCAAGAAATTTTTTTTTTGTGCTTCCCTAGAATAATATATCAAAACTCATTAAATTTCATCAGGTAATTAATAGTGAATAATGAGGAGAGATAATTCTTGACTTGCTTCAGGTATAGAATAAATAAAAAAAAATTAGAGAGGTCATTCATAATCCTTTGCATAATTTTGCTAGAAAACAAAACACAAAGTGTTCTTTAAAAGTTACAAAGATAAATTGGCAGTAAGTTCTACAAGGGCTAGTCTTTTGTTTCTATTAATCTTGAATAATAAGCACTGCATGTAGGAGGTAGAAGGTGCTTAAATATTTGCAAGAAACAAAAGTAATGCATGGCTTCCTACGTGTTATTCAAGTATTCTAAACAAAGTTTTAAAAGTATAAAATCAGCCAAGTAAAAATGACCACTTTGTTATATCTATAACTAATATCAGTCATTTATTGATATTTTCTTCTCTGTAAACCACACTTTCGGAAAATAACAGATTTTGTTGTTGTTGTTGTTAATCCATAACTAGTTATTCCAAATCGTGTTGAGAGTTAGATGATATTTGATAAAGTCATTAATCACCTAATGCATGCTCCAGAACAGGAAATGTAATTTCTTTTATTTTTCTTCTTTATTTTTTATAGATTTTAAAGCATGTGTTTATGGAAGCATTTTCATGCTTCTTTCTACATTCTTTCTATTTTCTGTTTAGAATTTGTATGTATGTATGTGCATTTTCTAGGTTCCATAGACATTTGTTTGGTGGAATTAGATTATTTTTCATTTATCCAATTAAAATCATATAAAAAGCCCAGAGCTTCTGAAAGATGTGTATATCTTATATTAAATTCACATGTTAACCACCTTAAATAAACTTCCTTGAAAGATGGCACCATTAGCTAATAAATAATAGCCCATCCATCTCTACATAAACTATTACTTTAATCCAATCCACCTCCTAACATAAAAAAAAATAGCACTTCTTTTTTGAGAAATAATTCACTTCCTTATAATACAGACTTGCATTTGGATGGTAGTTCAATAAAACCATGTTCCTAAGTAAATGTTTCTGGTTTAATTTTTGTAAGTCAGATAAATGTGGCAAAAGCAGTAGCTACGTAAAACATAAAAGAGAATACTGGTGTTTATCTCTAAGTGCAGATGTATCTTAGAGCTTAGCGCACTGGAATAGGACCTATGGAGTTACAGGTTTAAGGATAGATTTATGCTATTGTGAAACTCAAGAAACTAATAAAAATGTAATACTCTGAAGAAGTATTTATTTGGGTTTCTTATTGAAAATTAATGAGTATGCTTCTGGTAATATCATTGCACATAGGTGGGAATATTTCCTAAAATTTTGTATGGAATTAATCGTCACCATGGCCATAATTCACTCAAACCTTTAAAATAAATCTGTACTGTACTTTGTTGTTGGTAGTGTGTAAATATGTGTGTGTGTGTGTGTGTGTGTGTGTGTGTGTGTGTGTGTGTATTCCCCATTGGGGAAGCATTTCTTCCATTTATTTATTTATTTATTTATTTATTTATTTATTTATTTATTTTTGTGGTGTTGGGAATGGACTCCAAGGCCTTTCCCATGTTGGACTCAGTGACTTCACCACTGAGTCACATCCCTAACCTTTCTTTCATTTTGAGATAGAGTCTCACTATGTTGCACAGGTTGGCTTTGAATTTTTAATCCTCCTGACTCAGACTCCTGAGCAACTGGGATTATATGTATATAGCACCATGCTGGGCAAATCATGCTTTTTTTACTCACTTCTTTTAGTTTTAGGGATGGTATCTGATTTTATTCAGGTCAGTTTCTACCTTCTCAGTCCTTTCTGGAAAGACTCTCTCTCCTTTTTATTTTGGTACTACTGTAAGTATCACGTGATACTAACACTCCCATTGACTGCAATTCCTCCCCAGAAGAAAGAAGTGTGCTTGAGAATGAGAATGAGGCATCATGAAGCAAAGTAGCATCAAACAATTGGGGAAGTAAGAGCTTTGGCCATTTTTATTACCTTCAGACCACTAGTTCCTTCATGGGAGATTTCATCTTAAATGTCTCCTTGACTGTGAACCATAAATCCTTCTTTTGACTAAGTTCATTTGCGGTGTTCATCACTTTTTTTGTTGACTCTCTCTCTCTCTCTCTCTCTCTCTCTCTCTATATATATATATATATATATATATATATATATGTATGTGTGTGTGTGTGTGTGTGTATACATATACAAAATGGGTCAATAAAACAATGCAAATATCAAAGATTATAGATGTTTTCTTAATTGAACTAGACAACTAAATTTAAATGGAGAGAGAACCATACTACAAAAAAGCAACCATATGTAAGGAACTTGTCTATCATATTTAAAGTACAATAATATCACTATAACAAATAGTAACATCCCAATGATGTGATTTATTGCTCAACAGATATGCGACAAAGGTATAATGTTCTCTTTAAACAATTTGGTCAGAGGGTCTTTTTCTTTTTTTTCAATCAAGGATGGTGGAGCCAGGAATGATGGTAAACACCTGTAATCCTATTACTTGGAAGGCTAAGACAGGAGGATCACAGGTTAGAGACCAGCCTCAGACACTCTCAGCAACCTGGCAAGGCCCTGTTTTAAAACAGAAAAAAATAAAATAAGGCTAGGGTATAGCTTTGAAGTAGAATGCCCCTGGGTTCAATCCAAGTACCACATACACATAGACACATACACACAGACACACACACACACACAGTCATAAGGATGGTGGATATGGAGTTCAGTCTATACTCAGTTATACCAGAAATGTATCAGTAAGCAGGAAATTAAATACCAGTTATTCTTGTCTCTTCCTGGAGTCATTTGAAAGACTTATGGGCCTTATACAGAACATTTATGGACCTCATCAAGAGTGCAGTCCACACTAGTCACTGCTCACATACATGCTCATAATCTGAAATAGCATATTTTCAGATAGTAAAGTTTTCTTCAGATTTTGATATCTTAAATAACAAGAATCATTAATTCTGGGAGATCAATGACCTAAATGCAGCCTCTGAAACTTCACCCAAAATCATTCCTCTCTCAAATGCTCTTGTTGGATTATCACTATCTCTAATATGAACTTGGAGAAATTCAAAAGGAGACGGGGAAAGGCAGGAGACATTAGGGAAAGGAAAACAGAGGTGACAATCTGAAAACAAATAATAAAGTGGCAAATCTAAATCTGAACAAATTAATATTCAAATGCAAATGATCTAATAATCCAATCAAAAGTCAGAGATAGACTGAATAGATAGAAAGGGACATTTCATGATCAAAGAGTCAGTTCACCAAGAAGACAAACTTAAAATGCTCTAAAAACTAGAGTCAACACCTCAGCAAAAACCATCTATAGGTGAAAAATAAGCACACAAGATTTCTGACATTAGTATCCACTAAAGAAATAAAACTTAAAAATCACTACACATCTATCAGAATGACTAAAGACAAAAAACAAAAAATTCAACACAAATATGAACAGACCAAAACTGTCTATGTAGTAATTCTATAACAGCAGCTCTATTCATAATTTCTCCAATCAAAAAACAACCCAAATAGTCTTCAACTGGTGAATAAACATCCATACAATGGAATACTACTTAGCAACAAAAATGAGTAAACTCCAGACACATACAAAACGTGTATAACTCTCGAAGGCATTAAAATGAGAGAAAGAAACTAGTATCATAAGGTTTCATTCTATATGAATCCATTCATCTGACATTCTTGACAAGACAAAACACTTGTGATAGAGAACAAATCAGTGTGTTCCAAGGGTTAGGGATGAGAAGAGAGCATATTCATGAAGGAGTTACTTAAGAACAATACCGTATCCAGATTTTGATGGTGGTTACACAAATGTCTACATGTATTAAAATTTCTAGGATTGTATACAAAAAGAAGTTTATAAAAATTTCAATGTTCTATTTTTAAGAAATGATGTTTCAGTAGTCATTGATTTTAACAAGTGTGCTACTCTGATGCAGGATGCATATAGTGGGGTGTCTGCAGCCTGGGGTGGAACACAGTGGGCATATCAAAATGCTGTGTGCTCTATACTCAATTTTTCTGTGAATCAAATCTGCTCCAAAAAATAGTCTATTTTTAAAAAATAAAAAAGTATATAGCTCTTTTACCTGAATACATGGGATATACCAGCATACCTTTCTGAAAACAAAATTGGAAGGTAAAAATATAGTTCTACTAGCAAGCTCCTTTAAGCCTTGAAACTCAAATCCAGTTACAAAAAAAGGATAGAAGGACTTAGTTTCCTCCATGTACAGAGAAAGTAAATATAGATGCATTTATTCTCAAAATATAGTTTATGATATTCACTCTGTTTTTCCTGTCTCAATCCTGCTGGAGACCTAGAGGATAGAATACTGCCATTACATATTTCTGATAACTATTCCTGTGGAGTACATGAACTTCAGTTCCCAGAAGGACCCTCAACTTGCTTGATATTAAAAGCTTTCTTGCCTCTCTTATTCATGAACAAAGGTTGCCTTGCACCGGTTAGGAATGGTAGAAAAAGAGTCAGACTTTGAAAACCCCTGCAGTGTACTAGGCAACACACAAGATAGGTCAAATGTGTGTTTTCTGATTCTTCTGGACCACATGTGATTTTTAGGTTAGAAACTACCAGGGAAGGTAGGAATTTTGCAGCAGTGGGATCCTTACTTTAACTTCGGTAAGTCCTGTGTGGACGAAGCTTAATTGGGGAAAGCTTAATTAGATGGCAAGGCCAAATCCTATGACTCTGCTGAGATCATAAGAGCACAAGGTATTGTCTATTAAATCACACACACACACACACACACACACACACACACACACACATTCACACACCAGAAAGGTAACCAAAGTTACTTACCATTGAGAAACATTTCAGTTCAGGTTCATTTCTTTGGTTGATAGTTTTTTTCCATCACCATTATAAGACAATTACTTCCCCAGTTGGAGGTTAACATCCCATTCACTGGTTAATTTTTCAAACCATCATCTATAGTTTGTCTCTCTCTTTGTCCATGGAATCTTGCCTATGGCTACCCTCTCCTTCATGAATTAATTCCATCCTCTCCAAATGAGCCAGAGAATCTTTGTTAATATTTTGTTCAACTGCAATAATTTAATCAATGTTGACTGTCTTTGCCAAAATACAGATATATTACCACTTTTTCTCTTTCTGGTAAGTCTCAAATATCTTTTTGAGCAAGGTCTGTTTAAACTACAAAAACAAGAAGAAAAACAAAGATAGGATAGATAGGATATGGGGGAAATGTCACCATGAAGATTAGAGTTTTGACAGTAATATCAATGAATGTTCCTAAAATATTTTTAGCAGTCATATCCAAACCCAGACCTTCAGGTCTACTAAGAAAATATAAGCAGGGCCTGGTACTGCAAGCCTGTAATCCAGGTACTTGGGAGGCTGAAACAGGAGCATCCCAGTTTCCAGAATAGCCTCAGCAACAGAGGGAGACTCTCAGCAACCTAGAAATATCCTATTTCAAAAAAAAAAAAAGGAACTAAAAAGGGCTGGAGGTGTAATTTGGAGAGAGAATGCCCTTGGGTTCAATCCCTAGTCCCATACAGACACAGAAAAAAAAAAGACATAGAAATATTTTATCATTTTTAAACTTATTTATGCCATATTTACTTAAAATTATTCTTTTTCCTGTCAAAAATTGTGGGTTCAACCTTTTGATGTTTATTGGTTATTTGTTATAACACCTTTCCCTTTTACTAGTCTGGTTATTAATTTTATTTTCCTTTAGTCAATCCTTCATGTAAATATCAAGCAAAGTTTTTATTTCAATGTAATCATATATCATACACTCTGCCTTAGACATTCCTGCCACGATTCCCCCTTTCGAATAAAATCAAATTCCTAAGGCCATTCAGAAATTGTTCCCAATTCTCTATTTCCAGTACCATTTTTTTTTTTCAGAACTGACTGGTCTACATGCTGCCTTCTAATAGCACTGGATCTTTTGCCAATCATCTGTTTGTACTTTTTGTTCTTGTTTAACATTTGTGCATTTCCACACATGCTGCTCCCTCTACCAGATAACCTCCTCCTCTGATCTACCTGGAGATCTCTTTGCTGCCTTCTCATTCCAGCTTGGCCATCACCTATTGCCTTTTCTCAGCCTTATCAAAAAGAGTTCAGAATGTCTTCCTTTCTGTTCTCTCCAAGCTGGACTTAGAAAGGATTGGCAGTTTTTATATGTTCATTATCTCACTGGATGTGATTATGCTCACAAATCACAAACACTGCATGTCATGTTGCTATAACATTTCAACATCTCTTCTCTGTATCAGCTTCAAGAAGAGGGAGAAAGTGTGTCAATCTTATGATAGTAATTTGTGTCTTGATTTGGCATGAAGGCTCAATCTGCAGGGAGGGAACAGCTTGCCATGTGACAGTAGATATTCAAAGGTGGTCAGAATATATCCATAAGGCCTGGGGCCTTGGATCCAGCAGGTTCAAGTTTTCATATCCACTGTGGATGATCACAGTAAGGTAGAAGTAAACTGTGAACCCCTGGTTTTAGGCAAAGTTAGAAGGTATTTCTTGATGGACACAGCGTTCTGAGGAAGATGCCTGGGATTTAGGTATCAATGGTATATTCAAACAGATAGACTGCAATGCCAGCACAGAAAAGAGACAAAATTACTCATCAGACCTTAGAAGGGAGAAAATTCCCCATTATAATTCAATGTTCCAGGTAGGATCACCTTGGTATGTCCAGGGTCCAGATTAAACAGTTCTTTATATATCATAGAATTTGAAATGAACTTATTTTTTGTCTTCTACCCCATTCTTTGTCTGTTAACTACTTAAACAGAGGTATTGTGGCTAAAATTTATGAAGAAGGAACTAGTGGGGACCCAGTGAATTTTGTTTTAATGAATTTATTAATTAATATTCTAAAGGATATAAGAATAAGAGCTTTTTATTAGGAATATTCCATAATAATGGAATTTAGATGAGTCCCACTATTTTAGAGATTTATTTATGGATATAATATTTGTTAGTTTTTTTCAGAGAAACATCTTTTTTTTTTCTTTGCAGTACTGGGGATTGAACTCAGGGGCATTCTACCTCTGAGCTACGCCCCCAGCCCTATTTTTTATTCTTGATTTTGAAACAGGGTCTCACTAAGTTGCGGAGTGCCTCACTGGGTAGCTGAGACTGGCCGAGAACCTGGATCCTCCGGTCTCAGCCTCCCAAATGCTGGTATTACAAGCGTGTGCCACCATGCCCAGCTGAAACATCTTATTTTATATGTATTTGAGCATTGAGGAATTGGCTCATACAATAACGGAGACCAAGAAGTCCCACAATCTGCTGTCTATGAATTGAAGCCCCAGGAAAAGTTCATGGTATTAATTCCAGTCTGAACCTGGAGGCCTGCGAGCCAGGAGAGCTGCTAATGGTATAATTCCAATCAAAGAGCAGGAGAAAACCAGTATGCCAGCTAAGAGGTATGTAAGAAGCAAAAGGTGAATCCTTCCTTCTGCTTTTTTTGTTCAATCCAGGCCCTAAAAATGGATAGGATGATACTCATGGGTGATAGCTATCTTTCTTGAGCCTAATGTTGACTTTATTCAGAAAACTTCTCCTAGATATACTCAGAAATGTTGCTTAATCTGGGCCCCTACCAATCCAGTCAATTGGACACATAAAATTAGCCATTACAGATATACAGAAGTCTATCAGCAAAATATTCTCACATCAGTAATGGGATCAGTTCAGAGGTGAACCAAAGATATAAATACTATTTTTCTCTCATTGTAAGGTTGATACCAGAGCAAAAACATATGGTGGAAATAACAGGTCTGCCAATAATCATTTTTATTGCAAATAGGCCAGTATTCAGAAGATTTCGTGTTCTTCCAGATCAGGGATTTTCAACCTTAGCAATAATAAGGTTAGCAGCATAACTTTCTGCTATGTGGGCTGTCCTGTTTATTGTAGTATGTTTGGCAGCATCTCTCCCTCTGATCTCTGAATACCAGTAGTACCTTCAATGTGACAGCCAGAGATCTCTTTCCAGACATTGTCCCCCTTGGTGGGACAAAATTCCCTTCAGTCGAGAACCACTGGTTTAAAGAATTTTGTGATAATAAAATGAGGTAAGGTGTTTGGAAACACTTTTCTCACAGTTTTATGATTTTAGAACTTTGAGGATTAGTTGGGATTTTATTATCAAAAAGAAAGAAGCTATAAATCTGATTTAACAAATAAGAGCTTTCCTTATATTTCAGGACTTTTGTTGTTGTTTTGCTACTTTCATAGAATTCACAGGAATAGTTACATTTTATTCTGTTGTACTAGAAGGCAAATCTGGAGAGCTGAGATATCAGATAACTTGTCTAAAGTTATGGACTTTTAAGGGAAGATTAATCCAGGTCATAGAGACCTCAAAGACCATGCTAATACACCTACATGATATTCTTCTACTTTACATAGTCCATGAATTGAATTTATGATTTTTCATAATTTAATTTATGATTTTTCTTAAATCCTGCAGTTTCACAAGTTTCTGTTTTGTCTACATTGGATCTAATAAAGTGTTGGCATTCTGTGAGTAGTAGGATATAACTAAGGATTTACTGCTTAATATAAAACTCAGGTTTGGCCATCATGATATGTGTGTGTATTCTATATAACACTCCCCTCCCTCTTCAAATATGGGTAAATAATACCCATATTTAATCCCATAAATAATATGGGATTATTTACCCATATTATTTATTTATTATTTATGGGATTAAATACCTCTACAAGTCTTGTTTGACATCTTCCTTCCCTAAACACATATCATTATTTCTTGTTAAGCAATCACTTCTATATTAAAAATGACTATAATTTATTGAACACTATTCATGTAAATATTGTTATCAAAGCTTCCAAAACAACTTTTCATATTGTTAGTGTTTTCATTTAATTTCTGAAAAAACTGACATGCTGTGAGTTGAGTACAGGTCACATAGCCTACACCTAGGAGCCAGGATTGAAACTTAGATCTCTTTGGTCATAAAACTTATCTTTTTTTAAATACCACTCTATATTGATTTCTATATGATGTCAGCCTGCAATGATACAGAAAAGAGATTTAACGGGAAATTTCAAATCCATAATAGGCATGTAAAACCAGACTTCAAAATGCAAATAAGTAAACCAAGGCAATAACTTTATCTTTACAAGGGAGTTAAAACAAATATGACAGTGTCATCAAACATCTCTATTTTGCTTTATCATTTGATAGTGTTATTTATTTGTATCAGAGGGTTCTTCCCTGAATCAAAGTCCTGCTAAGTATACCCTGATACAAGTAACTTTGATACTCATCCCTGCTGGGTAGAAAAACAAAAAGGAAAATAACGACAACAATAACAACAAAACAAAATGGAAAGACAGAGACTCTGGAGAAAACTGCAACAAACACAATTATAATTATGATCCACAGAGCAGTGGGTGAGAGGAGGATTCTTGAAGGGAAGCCAAACAGAGAGTATTTGCAGATTTTTTCTCTTGGTTTATCAAGTATTAAGATAACATATTGCAAAGAAAATGGCAAAACACATGAAGTATATGGAGATAATTTAAGAGAAAAAAATCACCTATTAAAAAATGACTACAGTAGTAGCATAGATTCACCTTTAAAATGCTATAGATTACTTTCTAGTTTATTAAACCAATTTGGTCAATAACCAATCGAGGATTTAGACTAAGTCCCAAGGGCAAGCATGGTGGCACATGCCTATAATTCCAGTACTTGGGAGGCTAAGACAGAAGGATCACAGGTTCAAGGACAGCCTCAGCAAGCAGTGAGACTCATCAACCTAGCAAGACCCTGTTTCAAAAAAAAAAAAAAAAAAAAAAAAAAAAGAGAAAAAAGGGCTAGTGGTATAGCTTAGAGGTAGAATTCCCTTGATTTCAATCCCTAGTACCACAAAAATAAATAATTATGTCCCAAAACAGAGGAATGCAAAGGAGTACATTGTGTTTTAGATTTGAGTGAAATTTGTACATAAAACACCACAAAATTTTGGAGTAATGGAAATTAAATTTTAACCTCAGGTCATCAGTGCCTGGATCACTAAATGTCTGTTAATATACTCTTTGGTAATATCACAAATGTTTTGTGTAAGTGAAGCATTTTAAGAAAATACTTAGACCAGCCATATAGAAGGTGAGTGGTTTGGGAATCAATAAAGCCCTACATTAAAAAAAAAATCACTGAACCTTGCAGCTACTTGAAGAAGGCATAGGTCCAACACTTCAACACATAGGCACAGGTCAAAACTTTCTCAACAGGACCTCAAAAGCACAAGCAACCCAAAGGAAGATCAATATATGGGATTACAATAAACTAAAGAGCTTTTGTGCAGCAAAGGAAACTATCAAGAACCTCAACAGAGAACCCACAGAGTGGGAGAAA